>JAPKLW010000301.1:288902-400513 GCA_026898455.1 Plectranthus barbatus
TCAAGTGTTCACAAACAATTTGATAAATTAAAATTTGAAAAATTATACCATCAAAAAAAGAAAGCAAAGCATGTAGATAAAAGATTTTGTATTCCTTGAAATAAAAGTGCATGTTTCTATTTCATTTTGAAAAATATGAAAATTGGATCCGATTTCATATTATTCCTTTTGATATGAAAATTTTCAAATAAATACAAGGAGATATGGCAGCTAATATGTAGTGTTATTCTTACTTCTTTAAATTTCAAAAATTCATATTTGATGAAATCAAGTATATTTCATTTTATTAATATACATTATATTTAAATATATATAGATTATCGTACATCATTTTTTCTTAGAAAAGTGAGCATAGAAAATGTTTTTCATTATTTATATTTAATTGATAAAAAAGAATTAGGTTAGCTATACTGAATACTATAACTAAATAAGCAAATTAAAATATTAATACTCAGTTTTTTTACCTAATTTTCAATTAAATATATAAGTATAACTCTTGAAATATTGATGAGATTATTAGTTTCTAATCATGGCCAAAATAAATAAATTCTTGATCATCTGTCATTATATTGACATTATGAATATGAATACCATATATTATCACTTATCAAAAATTATAAAATAAGATTTAACAAATTAATAAAAATAAATAAAATAAATATTAATATAATATCACTTATTCACAGGGGTGGAGGCAACATACGATTAGGGGGTAGCGGCCCACGAGCTAAAAACCATTTTTAGTTATATTTTTTAGAAAAATTATAAGACACGATCCACGAGATGTAATCAAGCCTCTACGATTCTTTGAATTTGTATTCATCATTTTTATATATGCTTAATAAATAATAGACCATTTTATATCGTATTTAAAATTACTCTATAGAAATTAATATTATTTTAATACAAATAATTAATGTTCCCCCGCGATGGCGCATCGCGATCGCGTGGGAAGCAATACTAGTTCCCTTAAATTTTACTACCAAATTTGTCTACGCCAACGGAGGCGACGAAGTCTCTGACATCATCCCACAAAGCGTCGGCGAATTTCGGATCGAAGAGCTCCACAGCATGGTGCCCGCCGTCGATGAACTGCGCCACCACGCGGCCCCCACGCGCCACCATCATCTCGGCCACCTCCTTCTGCTTGTCCACCAGTGGATCTCTCGAGTACCCCCGCACCAGAGCCACCGGCAGCCGCCTGATCTTCTCCTCGTCGGGCCCGCCCCCGGCGAAAGGGTCGCAGAAACCGTGGCTCCGGTCGGCACCCTCCGGCAGTGCGAGCGACCACATCATATCGCTTCCATGCAGCGGGATGATTCGGTCATTGTAGTATTTCAGCTCCGATCCCGTCCTCTCCGCCGCGCCGAAGAACGGCTGGTTCATAATCAGACCCACCACCTTCACCGGGCCGAGATCCAGATCCACCGCGCTTAGGCCGGTACGGTACACTATGTTGCCGCCGGCGCTGCTCCCCATCAGAAAAACCCTAGAGAAATCGGCCAGCTCCTCCACCCAGGGATCTCCACCTCCACCGCCGACGGCGCTCAGCGCTTGAGCCTTCGCCCACATCAAGGCGTCCATCGCATCCTCGTACGCCGCCGGGAGTCGATGCTCCGGCGCGAGGCGGTACTCGACGGAGGCGATGAGCGCGGGGATGTGCGACGACATACGGCCGCAGGAGTGGTTGAACATGGCGCTGGTGGCGCTGAGGAAAACGAATCCGCCGCCGTGGAAATATATCACGAGCGGGAGCTTGGCGGCGGGAGGGGGGCTCCGGGGGCGGAAGAGGCGGATGAAGGTGTTGTTGGCGGCGTTGAGAGGAATGTCTCTGGAGAGATGGGTATCCGGGCTATTCGGGTCGTGGATGTCGGGCGACGCGGGCACGGTCGGCGGCTCGCTGCGCCGCGTGAGCGAGCCGTCCGGGTTCAGCTCCACATTGAAGTGTTTGAAAGCTTCTTCGATGGGTGGAATTTGTGGAGGGCTGTTTTGGGAATTCGACATTTTCTTTTTGGGGTTAATTTAGTGAGAGAAATCTATATTTGAAGATGAATTTATATTTATGGGGGGTTTTGTAATTGGGTGCGGTCACGTAAATTCTCAACCATATTATTTAATGCGACTTTAAAAATTGATTTTCATCTCATCTTCAACCTCCCTAATTAATGCCTCGCTTATGGATAGCGATCATTTTCACAAGGGAAGGTCTTGGTTAGTCAGATCTAAACGATTTAGGCGGGTTTTATCCATTAACTCAAATTCAAACTCATATAATATATTCTAATTGGGATTAATAAATTCTATTTGTAATGGGTCAACTCATTTAAATAGGATAAAACCCGCTTAAATCGTTTATGCCTGCCTAACGCAAGTTTTTGCCTTTTCACAAAATTTTGAATTGGATTTACATTCTTGTTTGCAGAGGTGGCCAAATGGAACCTGAACCGGCCCATTGGTTCACGGTTCATAATCGGAATCGTTTAAAATGGTTCCGAATCAGAATCGGAATCTTATTTTGACGGGCTGGTTCAGTTTCACCCCCTAACCGGAATCGAAGTTGTTGAACCGTCGGAAAAAAAAAGTAAATTTAAAAAAAATTGAAATCGACCAATGACAATACGTCACGTCACCTCGAACCGCCAATTCCGAGCAGAAACCACATTTCTGGAACTGCCGAACCGGAACCGGCCCGTGGCCACCTCTACTTGTATGTACATTACTGTAATGTTTAAATGCGAGTAACAAATTTTAAAACTTGTGATAATATCATTTTTTTTTTTCATATATATTACTCCCTCGTTCTTCTAGAATTATCTCTAAAGAGTTAGACACAATAATCAACGTGAGTAGAAATAGAGAAAATTAGTATTTTATCAGTGAGTGCATATTAATTTTCCATTTTAGGCAAGTGGATTATTAAATAAGACGAACGAAAAAAAAGAGTATTATTGTTTTAGGTTATATAATACTCCCTCCGTCCCGGTTTATTAAGCTCTTTTCTTTTCGGCAAGAAAATTAAGAGTTGTGAGTGTAGAATAAATATTTTATTATTGACTGTGAAAAGATTGTCATTTTAGGAAAGGGGTCAATGTAGTTGGAAAGCCCGATTTGGTAAGAGGGTCTATTCTGCTGGAACGAAGGAAGTACTATATTGTAGTATAATATGTTTTAATTTTTTTAACCTTAAAAAAGATGAGACATCCATAGCTACTTTAATTCTTTAGAAAAGAAAATGCTTGCAACTAATTGGAAAAAAAATTCATGAACTAATTGAAAATAACAATTATTTATTTGTTTTTAATTTAATTTATACGTTTTTACTTGTATATTGTATCCTCAATTACACTATCCAATAACCATCCATCCATATATATTAACTATTATTATCGTATGAAATTTCGTATTTGGCAAAGAACTATCACCCATAATAATAATAATAATAAATGGATAACAAAATTACAAAAGGAGAGAGAAGGGTAAACATAACGAACTTTCAAACCTACAAAGCTTTGCCCCGACAAGAAATGTCGGTGAAACCTTATATCTCACAAAGCCAGCAAAAAAAAAAAAACGGAAAAGCACAAAATAAATTCCAACATATTTTCTCACATTTCAGACACACACACACAATCTCAATCACAGGGGCTTTGATCCTCCTCCATTTTCTTCAGGGTTCACCGGAGTGGAATCTCCGCTCTTCCTCGATCCGCTCGCCCCGGTGATGCTCCGGCCCATGAACTTCCCAGCTTTCGACAGACCGCTACTAACGGCTCCAAAACCACTCCCCACAATCCCCACACCTGCATTCAACCCTGTTCCAACAAGCCCCGCACCACCAACGATTCCGGCACCCACCATACCAACCCCGGACCCCACTATCGAGGCTGCACCGTCGAGGGCTTCCATAGTGCTCCCGATCACTCCGGCCTCCTTCAGCTTCTTCCTCTCCTCTATGATCCTCTTCTCTTCTTCCAGCGCCGCCAGCTGCTCTTCCTTGCTGAATTCATGATACAACACCTGATACCAAGCCATATTATATCATGTAATGCTGTCGAACAGAAGTCGACCATTATATAGTGGTATATTCCCAAATCCATGATCGATGTGAGACCCCTCACGCACAGCGTGAAGCTTCACGAGGATCTGATACCATGTAAAGATCTCCATCTCTCCCTACAAAATCGGCTTGTAAGGAGATGGGACCTTCACTATTATATAGTGGTGTATATTCTCAGGTCCATGATCGATGTAGGATAAATTCTAACAGTTTTTACGACAATGGACACCTGAATTGTAAGAGTTCCTCGGTCCTTCTTGTCTTTGATTTTAAGCATATCCAGCGATGGCAGCAGCTGCAGTTCAATCTCCTTCGATGTTTCAGCTTCCAAATCTATCAGAGGCAACTTCGCGATCCCTAATCGCTTGTCTTGCCCGATGTCCTTATCAAATACCTAACGCACATACATAAACGAAGGATGTAAGATTCATTCCTATTTAACACAAAGTTACTCCTTTCACAAACCTCGATAGTGAGTGATTGCGTCTCCTTGTCTTCTGCAATAATATCGAACGTCTGATTCCAGACAGGATTCAAGTTGTTATCGACAACCTTCGTCTTGACCTTAAACAAAGGACGGATGTGCACTACAACATATGGATCAGATTTTCCGACCAGTTCCATGTTTTTCAGATCATTTGCCCGTACAATGGTTACTTTGAGCAATCCCACTGGCTTCAGCTCCAGTTCACTGCCAAGGCTCGTAAGATATCAAAGCTAAGCCACTCAAGATCATTATCAGATGCTGAAAAGGGAGGGGTCGTGAACTCACCTTGCATCGAAAGGTATGCCTCCGATAGGAACGACAATCCGGTGAGGCCATTGTAGCATATCCGTAACAATGGTATCGACAGTATCCTAGTAGAGACGAAATGACTTGTCAGTCCGAATAATAAAAGAGACTAATTAACTACGAGGGAGAAGTATCAAAGCTTACATCAATCATATCAGAAATCCCAGGAATAGCTGTTAAACTCCCACCAACGGCCTTCAAAGTATAATCAATCCTTGGTTTCGGCTGGATGATAAAGAAAAACACGCGACATGCATTGATAAGTTAGAAGCTCTAACACCGAGTTTTCCATCAGGAAATCTATATATGAATATAAGAGAAAGAAGTTTGTCAAAAATACCAGACTCATCATAGTGTTGATGTGATGTTTGTAGTAATGAAAACGTGAAATTAAATGTTGATTGGCAAAACACGCGGGTGTAAAACTAGTCAAAGTTTAATAACTCATTACATGCCATTCATGCATCTAGATGCTCAATGTGCTTTCAAAATACCTCTGCAAGAAGAGCAACAACTACCGCGGATATGCAAGGAATTTCATCCGCGAGTTGGAAAATAGCGCGAACCACTGTAAAAACTTTGAGATCCTTCAACTGCGAAAAACATAATGAAAGAATCCCCATTTCAGAACACAAGTGCAGAAAACTTTGACATTTTGGTGTACCACCTGAATAGGAATAGAAGCAACAAGTGCAGCCTCAACAGCTAGAATAATACTAGGATCACCGCCCCATCGCAAGTCAATATCCATCGTGATTTGGCCTTCTTTAAGGCTCTGGACTCGAATCCCTGCAAGGCTTAAAAAGTTATGCACAGAATGAGATGGAAACTGCATAGAAATTCATAATGTGAAATCATGAAGCCAAATCAACATCTGAAAAATACTAATCCCATTCAGAATTTAGAACTTATTGAACTTTTTCGTTTTTAAAAGAAAATGGATCTCTAAGACTTCCCATATAGGAGGTGCTTAGAGAGTTCAATGGGGGTACGCCTTTATCAGCATAGACAACAAAGTTATCGGAATGTTTTGCATCAGTCATCGAATGAAGCTCATAGAAATTCCCACCAGTAAAGAATGTAATGAATTCAAATGAGGGGGGGAAAAAAAAAAGATTTTATTACAGCATTAGTGAGACTTCATCCAACAAAAGCTTCAGAAACAGTCAGATTTGCCAACAGTTTGAATGATATATATATATTCAAATGAAAATGCACGTAAGTGGATGAAATAGCTCTGCAACCTTCAATCTTGGGAGCCACAGTTCCAAGGGACAGTTTGCTGAATTTCAAAGACGTGATCCCAGTTGGACGATATTGTTCCAACAACGGTTCCACAGAATCTTTTATGACAGCCTCTGCTGCCTGATAAAGCAACCACTCAACAATTTAGTCGTGAATTTGACAAAACAAAACCTTCAATAGCCGATTCAAATGCTAGCATTTAGATAACTGATGCCTCAAACATGTCACATGATAAGAAGCCAACAAAATCAAGAAAACTGAGTTTCCTGTGGACATCTATATTTCATGTAAAAAAAATAAAATATTTAAAACTTGTACGTATTCATACTTAAAAGTAGAATATGACAGCCGAAAGTAACACGACAAAGTGAATTACACAATTTAGCCAAAAAGAAAAGTGGAAGCTTACATCTGCAACAAATGGCCACAGCTTGTTTAGTTGTTTATTCAGCCATTTTACCTGAAAAAAGTGAGCAGAACACAACATATGATTAACAAAAATGACCAAGAAAATCTTGAAGGTGAAGAAGAAAGCATGCCTTCATCAAAAACCAAATAAGCATTTATCAATTAGCTATCCTACTTCCTTTTTCCCGATATGGGAAACTCGTAGTCAATACCAACGCGTGCACTTTACAAACCCCAATGCGAAAACAAATAGCTATCACTTGTTTTACCAGTCTACAAAGCAATATATAATCCCATCATATGCTCATACGCAACAAGACGAAGTTGCGAGAAACTAATATAACTGTGTTCCACACCTCAATGAACTAAATATCCAGAAGTAAGAGACAAGGTTAACAATAAACCTCAAAAACAAAATTCATCCATTCATGTCAGTTAACATGGTGCTTATAGTGAATCAAATACAGATTATCTTGAAATCAAACAGACAAACAAAATACATTCTCCCAAGATTTCAAGCCAAGTACATTAAAATAGCATCACCTGCTCGAAAACAGGAAAAGATATCCACTCCGGGCAGTTCTCCCCACATATTTTTTTCATGTCGTCCCTGTTCAGTGAGCTCAGTAGCTTGATATCCACAGCCTGTTGACAAGACACCAAATTTTCGATTCAGTCATACAAATCTTCAAAATTTCCACTGAATCAAAATCAAGAAAAGGGGAAAAACAATAAAAATAAAAACCTTAGCTACACGCTTTCTGCCCCGGTAGCCCATCATATACTGCCATCCCGCCATCAAACCGATCCCAAACAGCATCCCCATCACCATTCCTGATACCATCCCCATCTTGCTCACCCAAGTCTACTCAAGATTCAAGAGTGAGACCTAATTCAATTCCTACTCCGCCCCAAAATGCAGAAAATATCTGGGATTCACGCCACAGAAATTGGGCCGACTTCTTCAGCAACGGAAACAACTGTTACCATTCTGACTGCTAGTGCTAGATATTAATGCGACATCATTCATTAACTTCCAAGTAAACACATCAATGAAATCCTCAATTATTCATGCAGTCGTTGTCACAAGAAACGTTATTTGCGAAATGGGGTAGCATCTACAAGTGGGAATACATAAAAGTGGCCACTTTGGATAACTTACTATGTTTTATAGCCACAAGGATAAAAATATAAGTTTTTTAGCCACTTTGTACTTTTGTCTTTTTCTTTATTCTATTTTTGGCTACAAGACAAAATCAACTTTATTAAAGTTATTTTCATAATCGGAAATAATTATTTTATCATTTATTTCCAACAACCAAGGTTGTTGGAAATTTATTAAAATCTTTTACAAACAAATTTGTTTTCAGTTAGAAACATCCTATGTATGAATCGATTCATATGTAGAATGTATTATGTTAAATGAAGTTTAAATTGTGAAATACATGTCAAGTAATATATGTTTATATAATATAATATCTTAATTTAAGATTAATTTAAGATAAAGTTTGAATTAAATGGATTTCGAGATGAGCTATGCCATTTCGAGATCTCGAATTGATTCCGAGATCTCGAAATAGCATATCGAGATCTCGATATCAATTTCGAGATCTCGTCGTCTCTATCCTAGGACGGGACTCTGTTACGATTTTTACACAGTTCTCGCAGCAAAAATATTCCTAAATAGTTTTTACTCAGATTTAAGCATAGAAATCGAAGAAATATGAAACTAATCAACTATTTACGTAATTAAACATGTATTCGAATCTAAAAAGTATACTAATCGACGAAAAAAAATAAAAAAAATAGGCATATATTCAACGAAAATAAATGTGAATGTGAGCATACTTGGTTCAAATTTTCTTCTTCTCCGGACATATTTACGTTCGCAATAATTTTCTTTTACTCACAGCGGTAATTTTATTGAGTTTTCGATATTTTACAGTTGTCGTCGGTGGTGGTCGTCGGTGGTGGGAGTGGGACAAAGGGAAGAGAGAGAGATAGAGAGAGTTGGTGGGGTAATGTGGGGTAGGTGGGTAGTAAAGACAAAAATTAATTAATGACTTTCAATTTCAAATATTAAATTCTCTCTCCAATCATTGGAAAGTGGCTAGATAACTTACATTTTTAAACTTGTGGCTATATAACATGTTGACTTATCCAAAGTGGCTATTTAAATTTTGCTCTCCATCTACAATACTGTTATCTCTGAATGAACTCGAATTTCGTTTCTTTTTTTTTTTTTTAATTTTGAAAAAAAATGACGATAATATCTGAGAGCATGAGATTGTACGGAACTGTGTAATAAAGATACTCCCCTCCCTCCCACACTAATGGTCCCTCTTTCCTTTTTTGTCCGTTCCACACGAATTATCCCCTTACCTAAAATAAAAAATTAATACACACTAACTAATAAAATAATAATTTTATCTATCTCTACTACATTCCACTACATTAGTTATTGTGTCATGTCCAAGGGACAATTCCCTTGGGACAGAGTGAGTATTATTTTCCAAGTCAATTCAATTCTCTACTTTCTCTCTCTTGCCGTTTTTAGATACATTTATAATTTGTAATGAATTACTTTTCAAGAATAATAATTTGTAATAAAATGTTTAAATCAATGAGAAGGTTGGGATCCCACGATATCTGGTCCGAGTCTAATATGATAAATGGATTATTCAATTTAAATTTATTAATATTTGAATATTGAAAATCTTAGAAATCTGAAAATTTTCAATTCAAATTTATTATCATACGAATGCATTTGATAATAAAAATCAACTACCTCAACTCCACGATTACATAAATCCAAATTTTAGTTTTGGCACGTTAAAGGTCCAAGACAGCATTCTATTTATCATTTTATTTGTTTCTTTTATTTATTTTTGCATTGTTTAATTAATTTGAATATCAATAATTTGAGCGTTGAAAATGTGACAATTGTCACCCTTTACATGGTGTTGGACTACACGTATTTGTTTTGTCTTGAATCACAGCTGAACTTGGCCTTATTAATATCTATTCTACATATTATGTGCATTTTATGATTAATAATCGCATCAAAATTGAGGGAAAAAAATATAAATTATTGAAAGATAAACATAATTTCTCTAAGAATAACATATATAACCATTTAACATATGTTACGGTTCGAAAAATAGAGCCCATGAATTTGTCTAAAAACGAGAAAATCAAGATTATTGTGAATAAAAAAATGAGCAAATTGATATATCTTTTTCTGGGAAAGAGTTCGTCCCCTCTTTACAAATGTAAGGACATATTTATAAGAAAAAATCTAATTAAAACATCATTATTGAGTGCTCATTTATTGTCGTGAAACTGTCGGCCATTAATCCCTTTGACTCGTAACGGTCGAACCGTTTGTAATGTTCGAACCGTTACACTTCTTCATTTAATCCCGAGTTGGAACCACCGAGTGAGTAACTACTTCGAGCTGCCTTGTGCGGATTGATTAAATCGAACTGCTCTCTCATTCGGACTCCTCTCTAGCTGAATCGAACTGCTTCTAGTCGAGCTGCCTCATGAACTGGTTAAGGCGAACTGTTTTTCCTTTCAGACTCCTTTTTCTTGGGGCTTCTTACCCGGTCCAAACAACCTTTTTTCCTACAAAATAATTTATGGGTCGCATACTTGGATCATTAAATTGGGCCGCTTATTTTTTACCTCAACAATAGCCCCTTCGGCTTAGCTAGATGCTCTCTGGGGGACCTCGGTAAGTCGAATAATCGATTAATTGTGTTAGTTCGTTGTCTTCCATAAGCGGAGTTCGATTTTTCCCAGATGTTGGCTCTTCGAACTCTTCAAAAGATGAGAGTTCGGTATAATTCGAAGTGCTTTAGTAGCGCTTTCTTGGCTCGAAGGATCAATTCCTCTATGGGTGACCCTTCTCACTCGTGCAACTCAGTAAAGTTGCAACGAGTGCCACAACTGCGGGCCCGAAACCGCAGCGTTTGTGTAAGAACAATTCGGGTTCTGTCCGGTTTTAGCCATCTGGTTAGCCCCTGCGAGCTATTTCAACTCTTTTTTCGGGGTCTTTTATGTAGCCGACCTCCTCGAAAGAAGTGACCGATTTGGGTATCGAGCTGTTTTGAGCTCGTAATATGAGATGTGCTTCTCGTGTTTTAGCACTCCAATAGCCCCGAGGGGTTTAATTTCATGATTGTTGGAGCAATAAATTTTATTTTTATTTATTAATTTTTTATTTTTGGAGATGCGCATTTGGAGTTCGAGCCCCAAGTCGTGGCTTCGCTTTGAGTGATTTTCAACCGCAAAGTATTTTCTGAGGTGCGTTAATTTGTCGAGAGGTGTCTTCGATGTTCCATGTTAAGCCCCAAGCGTGTGAGCCCAAGTGGGTGATCTCTCGTCTTCAAGGTTTATTTGGTGACTCGAGCATTCATGGACATAGAGAACGAGAAATATTAGTGTTCTTAAAATGCATTGAAAGCTCTAGTCATGTATACTATTCGAATCAATAGCTTGCATGCTGTAATTTTTATTTGAGCAGGAGTATGAAATAAAGCAGGTGATGAAACTTTTTATTTTATGCAATTTCAATACATATTAGCACGTGCGTTTTCAATGAGAATAAGATGTCTAATGAATTCAGTAATAATTTTCTCATGCATATTGAGATCTATCTTAAATGAATGCAAATATTATAGAAAATAGGAAAAGCGAAGTATTAAATCCATCCAGGAGAATTGACAGCGCCAAAGCATTCCACTTGAAATTTCGCAGCGTCAAAACCCAACAATTAACTCAATAGCTGATCTATTACAACCAGACTACAGCTTCAAACTATAGTATACAGAGACAGGCCTCTCAACAAAATCGATAAACTCAATGAACCAGGGTACATTGAACATCACAAGAATTAGACCTCAAATTCTCATCATTGTAATTGAAATAATGCTAAATACACAAGTTCTGGAAATAACTGCTAGAAAGCACGTGAATAAAGTTTGTAAAAAAAAATACTCCCTCCGTCCCGGCTGAATTGTCCCGGGTTGACCGGACACAATAACCAAGGAGTGTGAGTGTAAAATAAGTTGAGTGGAATTAATATTTTATTGTTGAGTGTGAAAAAATTGCCTTTTTAAGTAATGAGACAATTGAGGTGGGACGGACGAAAAAGGAAAGTGGGACAATTGAGGTGGGACGGACGAAAAAGGAAAGTGGGACAATTGAGGTGGGACGGAGGGAGTATTCTACATATTGTGTTCATCAACACATGATTTGTTACTGTTAGTCTTAATTTAATCGTCTTAGATGTAAAAATAAAACATCGATTAATTGGAAAGAAAAATAAAACTTGGAACACTAAATTCATTTTATAATGATTCCTTTAACTATATCCCCATGTATGGTAGCTAAATTTACAACATGAAGCATGACCTAGCAGTATAAACTATAAACATAATTTTTAACAAAATGAATTTCAAAATATTATAAGTTAATTTGTTTTAGCTGAACTATGATAAAGCGTCAGAATTACCAAGTAAATAAATTAAGTATGAATTAATACCTCTGCAATAGTGGATGCTCAGATGATTATTGACGCTTCGATATTGCTTGATCCCATTGTACACATTGCACAAGCTATTACTTTGGATGGGTCGGTTGTACTTCGGATTAAATAGTACAAACCCATCCAAGGTCAAAGTTATAAGATGCATTTGATTGCTTGATTTGAGCACGACACGAGATGGAGCGGAAGACCACACACCAGAGAGGAGAGCTGGCCAAATCCCCATAAATTCTTTCTGAATCTGACATCGCTCTCTCTTTTTTATCAACTCATACAGTCTGATAGCTCAACCCTTTGTCTAGTCTAAACACAGAATTATTGCTATAATAATTGAAATAACATAATACAAACAATTCACTCCCCTTGAATCAATCGGCCGGGACGGTCGGATCTTTGAATCAGAAATCTGGATTAGACTGATGAACCAGCGCAAATTAGCAATATCTACACATCCAGGTTCAGAGACCATCCTTCATAGCGATGTCCGTTTCTAAATCGAAAAACCGAAACATCCTCCTCAAACAGAATAGAATCTTCATCGTTCCGTTGAAATAGGATGTGGATCTACCCAAACCTCGAAGTGACAGTAGAAGTGGTGCAGCGAGAGTTTTTGAGTGAGAGGGGGTAAGGCTGGGAGTCTGGGACGACCTTTCACAGTGGAATTTGTGCACAGCCGATCCCCGTTGCGCATGGTGGTGAAAGAATTTAGAGAAAATTTTGACTGAATCTTCTTCATTGTTTCTCGTTTCAAAATTCATGGGCCCCACGGTGGGCGCCATTGTTACGGTTCGAAAAATAGAGCCCATGAATTTGTCTAAAAAGGAGAAAATCAAGATTACTGTGAATAAAAAAATGAGCAAATTGATCTATCTTTTTCTGGGAAAGAGTTCGTCCCCTCTTTACAAATGTAAGTACCTATTTATAAGAAAAAATCTAATTAAAACATCATTATTGAGTGCTCATTTATTGTCGTGAAACTGTCGGCCATTAATCCCTTTGACTCGTAACGGTCGAACCGTTTGTAACGTTCGAACCGTTACACTTCTTCATTTAATCTCGAGTTGGAACCACCGAGTGAGTAACTACTTCGAGCTGCCTTGTGCGAACTGATTAAATCGAACTGCTCTCTCATTCGGACTCCTCTCTAGCTGAATCGAACTGCTTCCAGTCGAGCTGCCTCACGAACTGGTTAAGGCGAACTGCTTTTCCTTTCGGACTCCTTTTTCTTGGGGCTTCTTACCCGGTCCAAACAACCTTTTTTCCTACAAAACAATTTATGGGTCGCATACTTGGATCATTAAATTGGCCGCTTATTTTTGACCTCAACAACATAATTTATAAAAATAATTAAGTACACCAGATTTGTTCCTAACGTAAACTCAGTTCTAGTGAATAAACTAGGGAACGTAAATTTTCAACCACATTTATATAATATTTTCATCAAAATATAATAACATTTTGACTTCAATAATAGCATTTATTAAAACTATAAATAACATTTTGAATGTGTTAATTGTCGTCTAACAGTGCCTGGCATGCAGTGACGGAGCCAGACTCGGGCTGGTGGGTTTAAGGTTCAGCCCCCACGAAATTTCGAAAGAAAAAAAATTTACTTATATTTTTGTTTTAAAAAAAAGTATATATAAAATATTGATTCCAAAAAATATATTCGAATCCCCACGACACTCAATATCTGCATTCGTCCTTGCTTGCATGAAACGGATGCCTCTAGCATATGACCTTCACAAGCATTCCTTTAGCTTCTAGCTCGTTAGGCATTTCATATGATACGAATATATGCTTTTTTTTTTTGGAATAAATTAATGTTAAGGGCTTAACTCTCTGTTAGACTATGTTTAACAATAACTCAATCCAATCAAATATTGTCAAGTGGCAAAATTTGATTGAATGCTTGTTGGATTGAGCAGACAATCGAGCAGATCATTCAATCCATTCACTTTCTATTAGTTTTTTCTAATTAAATTTTTTTTGTCTTTTAGCCATGACATTGGAGCGAATGTCATTGGTAAAGATGGTCTTATACGAGGCCATGTTGATAACAACATAAGGCTGGTTTCAGCGGATGGTCAAGAACACTCCAAATAGCCATGTGCTTGGCTATATGACAGCTAACTATCTTCCACAACACCGAATACCTTAAAGCTCACGAACTTCTTCTTGACCCTCTTGCAATAATTATATATGGAAGTTGGGACTTAATAGTGAATTCTTTTCTGCAGTTTTTTTTACCCAAAAAAAATTTCTGCAGTTTTTATCTCACTTTGATCTAGTGTAGTTTGTCTTAAAGTTTCTATGCTTCTCGGCCATTCCTGTTTGGTAGTAAAGAGACTGTTTCAAGACAAAAATTGTAGTGCATGTACATCAATGGAAATGAAGTTGACAAACCACATTCCATCATTGGCATAGTCAGATCTACACTATGGCTGGAGGGCCCCTCCTAATTCAATTTATTTTATTTTTGTTTTTATTGCATGATCCCGTATTTTGTAAAATAACCCCTTCATGAAAATGAATGAAAAAAATAAGATATAAATTGATTGAAGTTAATGTGAAAGTAAAATATGTATATTGATCATCTGAGAAATGTTGTTAGTATGAGAGATATAAATACTATATTTTACCATCAAAATACTGTATTTTTAACATAAAAATTCTTGCATTTCAAAAAATTTTCATTTTAACATCAAAATCATTCATTAAGACGTGTTTTCATTTAATTTTCAATATTCTTCATTTTTATCTTTGATTTCCTTTATTATATTTTTAGACCATCGTTTTATTGAAAAAATTATTCATTTTTATTTTAAATTTTGTTCATTGTTTAATTTTCACTTCTTATACTAACGACATTTCTCACCTGAATACTCCCATATATTTATATATATATTCGAATCCCCTTTGTAAATTTTATGGATTCGCCACTGATCGCTAGGAAGAAATAGTTTGTAGATTCCTTCCGATCCCAAAAGTCATCCCTTTTGTTTGTGACTAGACATGATCCAGGTATGAAGATAAGCTATCATCTTTGAAGAACTGCTACGTCAAGTAATTGTGTACATCTTCTTTTGTTACACTCTATGCTAAGAAGTCACAACTCCCACTTTTGCTATTTTATTGCAATCAATCACATATTTTACATCAAATACTGATTTCATTTGATCACATCACTCAGACACCAAGTTGCCTAGTTGATAAGCAAATCAAACATAATCAAATTACTTACATAATCTCCAAGAATCTGAACCACTCATCACTTGCTGTGATGCAACCGTGCATCACAGCATCCATTGACACCAGCAGATGCAAGAAGGGGAGGCGAGGGAAAGCGAGACACGACGACCTTTCCCCAGGCGCGACCTGTCTCTAGGTACCCGAAAGCACTGACAGCATCCCTGAAATGGAAGGGACCAACTGGATCCACCACTGCCTTCACCTTCCCACTCTCCAAACATGGCCTCAGCTTGGCCAGGACCTCACCGGAAGCTGTCAAGCTCGAAAATCGAGCCCTGGGATTCGATGGAGGCCACGTTATGTCTATGACCGGAGCCCCTTCCTTAGCCACCACGCACGAACTCCTCGAGTCTCCTGCACAACACTTGATCATAATTCATAACCAATGTGTTGATCATTTTTTTAATTTTTTTTTTTGGGAATAGTAATACATTAATTAAATACCAATAGTGTCGTAGACAAGATCATATTTTTCCTCGACTTGGTCATACGCTGTCTCGGTGTAGTCCACCACCTTGTCAGCGCCCAAGCTCTTCACAAACTCAACTTTCCGAGTGCTGGTGGTTGCAGTGACTAAAGCAGCTCCGTAGAGGTGCTTAGCCAGCTGCACGGCTAGAGTTCCGACACCACCAGCACCGCCCACCACGAAAACCGACTGCCCCTCCTCAAACCCTGCAGTTTCGAATCCCTCAACTGCTGTCTGGACAGCAACCGGCAAGCTGGCCGCCTCCTCGAACGACAAGTTTTCCGGCTTCGCAGCCATCAGATTCTCCTCAGCAGCAGTGAACTGAGCCAGGGAGCCAAGCTGCTTCAGCTTTCCCCCTCCTCTGAAATCTTGAATGTTGCCGTAGACCTCATCGCCAACTTCGAACTTCACCGCCTCTTCGCCTCTCGCCACCACAACTCCGGCCACGTCGCAGCCAGGAACAACCTGCAGCAAGCACCATATATCAACGTTGCATTGTTGCATGCGCATCAAAATCACTTTTTTTCCAACCAACATATGTTTTTATAGCTAGTTGTACTCACCGGAAGAAGGACGCGGCCTAATGGATTCCGGCGCAACTTGAAATCGATAGGATTGAGGGCTGCAGCGTGGACTCGGATGAGCAGTTGATGAGGCTGTGGAGCTGGGATTGGAATGTCTGCTAGCTTCATCACTTCCTTGGGGCCATGCTCTTCATACAACCAAGCCTTCTGCATCTTCAGCTAACAAGTTTTTGTTGGATCAAAACATGTTGCAGATTAATTATTGGGGATTAGCTAGTTGGAGTAGTGATTATGACAGCCTCATTAAGAATCAGAAACAAAAATGAAGTAGCTTACATCATCTTAAAAATAATGAAATAATAATAATAAGATTATTGTCTCATTATACATCAATTTGGCTCGTGATTCAACCGATGGTGACAGCATTTGGTGGCTCTGCTCTTATTGGATAACAATGGCACGTCCTCCATCCTAATTATATGATTATGTATTAATTAAAGATATGTAATAATTAAGATATCACACACTGGGAATCTAATATTATCTTGATGAGTATAAATACATATACACTGAGATAGTATAATAACTGAGTGTGCTAGGGACGTCGCATGACGTACTCACCGTGTGCCCATGAGTGCTGCTGCCACGCGCCTCGCCTCGGCCTTCGGCATTTGCGAGCCTGAGTCTCAATACCTATTCTCGGTAATTGTTCTTTGGGTGATTTTTTTGGCCCTTGTGCTTGGCTTGGCTCGACCCATCAAGAACTTATCTTTATAGACAACATATATATATGAGTCTGGTGGGCTCATTGGAGTGGGTCAGTTGACTAGATCAATCCAGTGACGTGTTGCACCCATGGTCTACGACGTGTTGATGATTGTTGTCGAAGAAAACGAAAGTCGTTTCATATTTAGGGACTAACCGTCTTTTACCGAGCACTACGTGAGACTATTAATCTTGGGAGGGAGAGTTCTACTCAACTCAGCTTTTCTTCCTTTTATCCTTACATAAATTGACCAATTCTTTTATTTTACAGCAAACTGATTTATAATCCAAAGTCCAAACAAATAATCGAGATCGATCGATTCCCATATATAGACTACTTGATGGATTTAGAATTAGCTCGCAAAATAAAATACACGATCTCGCAAAATTATTATTGTTTTAAGCGTTTGTTTAAGGAAATTACGTTTTTAGGGATATTTAACATAATTAATCTTTTTTTTAAAAAGTATATATAAATACGTAAAAAATAGGAACCAGTTAATTGGAGTGTGGAATTGTAAGGAGTCAATTGTGGTGGGCGTTGAGTTCAGTGATTCTCAAGATACGGTTTTCCCTAGATTGGTCGAATTTTCTGTAGATTTTATAATTTTTCTGTCGAAATTATATGAATCGGGCAGTATTGCGGATGATTGTTGTCGAAGAATGAGCTTTCTGAAAGACATCATCGAGAATTTTAGCTCGATCTTCTCCGATTCCGGTCCGTCTCAGGAAAACCCTAGTACCTCTGGCGGCGGAGCGATGGACGCTAATGGCGGTGTTTCGACGGGGAATGAACGGACTGCGTATAAGCTGAAAGGTTACTTTGATTTGGCCAAGGAGGAGATCGCGAAGGCTGTTCGCGCCGAAGAGTGGGGGTTGCCTGAAGACGCCGGGTTTCATTACCAGAATGCGCAGAGGATACTCAGTGAAGCAGTTTCGACTCCTGTTCCTTCTTACATATCCTCTAGGTATCGATGGTGCTAATGTATACTTCTGCCTGTGAAGTATGACCTCAATCTCATGTGTTTTTGTATGGTTATGCGTGTGAATTGATGGAATAGGTAATGCAGCATGATTCAGGATTTCATATTTGTATGGGATATTGAATTTGAAGATTATGCATGTTGATTACTTGTGGTTATCTGTCAAGTCCACAGTGTGCTCATTAATTGTGTTCTTTGTTATTTGAGCACTTGTGCATTTCGCACAACTGTTCGGTGTGCTAAATCCTAATAGCGCGACATTGAGCTGTGCATGTTCAATTTTACCGGAGTGACAGGGTTGATGATACTAAATAAATGTTCTTTACATGAATCAGATCCCCAATAAGAGCTAGTATTTTACATATATTGGTTGCAGCGTTCTTTTATTCTATGAATTTATATTGTTGTGAGAAGACGGCGTTCTGAAATATGCGTTGGATGATTTTATGTTGTACTTCTTGAATCTTATCTTGGTATATCTAATTAACTGAATTCTCTGCAGTGAAATGGAAAAGGTGAAATCTTACCGGGAAAAGATAGCAAAATGGCAGTGCCAAGTTGCTGATAGACTTCAAACTATAGCTCGAAGGACAGGTTTGATATTCATCATCCATCCTTTGCACTACTTTTAAAATTTTTTGACAAGCACTGTGGGTGACCTAACTGTTCTGATGTTGTTTCTCCTCCTTTGTGCCTTCTCACTTATCTCAGGTGGATCATCAGAAGTCAAGGTATGGATAGCTCTTACTGACATGTAAGCCTTAGTTTCCGGATTCTGTTTCCTTTATTTTTAAAATCTGTGCTTCCCTTAAGACAATTGTAAATTGTAAATGAGCTCCTGATAGTTTTACACCCATTTTGGTGGTTTTACAGAAGTATTTTGTATCATAAGTGCATAAAGCATGAAACTGGAGAACCTATCATGATGATCTGTACCTAGTATTGGGAGGGATGAAGTCATGAAGAGACATTTCTTCATCTTTTAAGCGGAGTCAACCACCAGTAATCACCTTTTTTTTTCCACATCTATTCATTTTATTAGAGCACATCGCCGAAGTTGCAAACTGGGCCAGTTTCATCTACGGTCTCACATCCAAGAAAAGTGGCGGTACAAAAGTCTTCTGCCCATAGCAGAGGTGGTCCTGCTCTGAGGAGTGAAGGTAACAACGCACCAACAATACAGAAACCTGTTCAAGGATCTGCTGGTGGTTATGATGCTAAACTTGTTGATATGATCAACTCTGTGATTGTCGATCATAGCCCTTCAGTTAAATGGGAAGACATTGGTCAGTGACTTTTTTTTTTTTTCCCACAAGAGACTTTTTTTTTGTTTTCTTATCCCTATTCAGTCTCTCAGTTTAACTTTGCTCTTGAAGCTGGTCTTGAGCTGGCAAAACAGACATTGATGGAAATGATTATTCTACCAACAAAAAGAAAAGACCTTTTTACTGGACTTCGGAAACCTGCCAAAGGTAATGTGAGGAAGAACTTACAAAACAACTAGCACCGCAAAACCACATTTCTTGACCAAAAGTAGAGAGACTAAATAATTTTTCAGGTTTACTGCTCTTCGGACCACCTGGCACTGGGAAAACCCTCCTTGCGAAAGCAGTTGCTTCAGAATCCAATGCTACCTTTTTTAATGTTTCTGCTTCTTCTTTGACATCAAAGTGGGTGTGTATTGTCTCTCTTGCCCTGCATTCTACTGTCTAGTTCTTCTACTGTTTCCATGTCATATCTAAAGTCAGATATTTATGGGTGTATGGTAGGTGGGAGAGGGCGAAAAGCTTGTTCGAACTCTATTTGAGGTTGCCATTTCCAGGCAGCCATCTGTTATTTTCATTGATGAGGTACTGAACTGTCCAGATGTATACCTCTGGGTATAAACCTTACAATTACAGACTTCCCGATCTTCACTATAGTGGACATGAGTGGCTCTATTAATAATGATATTTATTGTCCCCACTAATGATAATGTGTCTTGATAATGAGCGATTCCATACTTCTATTGTTAGGAGTATAAAATTTTTCTATTGGTTAATTTTATGTAGCGCTCCTCTTGTGGTCATGCCTATAATATTGCAACGTTTTTTGTGCAGATTGATAGTATTATGTCAACAAGAACAGAGAATGAAAATGAAGCAAGTAGAAGGTTGAAATCGGAGTTTCTAGTTCAGTTTGATGGGGTTGCTTCAAATTCTGGAGATTTAGTTACCGTTATTGGTGAGTTTTACTATCCAAATGATTATCCTGTTGATCAATCTTGTGAATTGTAATTTTGTATTGGATACTTATGAGAGCTGATTGGCAGTGTAATTGAGTTTCTTAACTTACTGTCTGAGATACTGTGTAACCAAATTGCTCTTGATAAGAGCCAATTGTTTGGTTCTCAATTTATTGTGATGTATTTTCTGATTTCTTACATATTCTTATGCTAGTGCAGGTGCAACCAATAAACCCCAAGAATTGGATGATGCAGTTCTTAGAAGACTGGTTAGCAGGATTTCCTTAACTTACTTATGGCATAGCTATTAACCGAATTTTGGAATTTTCTTTTTTGGTTGCTACCATCTCTTATGATCTTTGATATATTTTGTAGAAAAAATTGTGGAATCGGTATCTTTATTCATTTTTAAGGTGCCAGGTTTTTATATGTAGATATGTCAGAAGCCCATTTATCTTTGCATATGTTTTTATACATATGTTTCTGAAGCATTTACCTAAGTTTACATTTTTGTAACATAAGAAGATATACAAAATTACCAATTGAAATAATAAGTCCAATTGAAAGTTTGCATAAGTAGTGTTTATTGGCACATGAATGGTATATTGCACCTCGGGGTTTATGAATAAACTTGGAAATTTTTGGTTAGCTCATTTTTGCTGAAAAAATTATTTTCTTGTTATTCTTCACTCTTGTCTTCTAGCTTATTCAAGAACCATCTTGCATGATAGCTATAACATATTTCATTTTTCATTTTTGTGTTTGAATTGTTTCACAGGTAAAGAGAATCTACATTCCTCTTCCAGATGCAAATGCTAGAAGAGTTCTTCTGAAGCATAAGCTTAAGGGTCACGCATTCTCTTTGCCAGGTGAAAGCATTAATTTATCTCATCATCTTCGGAGATATATTGATAATTAACAAAGTTTCTTGTCATTGTAAAACAGATAGAGATCTAGAGAGACTTGTGGCTAAAACAGATGGTAAGACAAAAGTAGCCGTTGTATTTTTTTTATCCCGTGGATATAGTCATCTATGTACCTTTGTTTAGCTTCAATAGAGAAAATTTCTTTTGAAACAGTTACAGGTGAAGTTGAACTAAATTACTAAAATTCGTGACAAAAAACTAGTTTGACTGATGTCAATTTAAATGTGGTTGTCCCTTGTCAGACTAATTCGTGTTTATCTATAATCTAGGGTCTCTCCGAGAATGTCTTGATGGTAGATGTGTAGACGGTGGATCTTTTATCAGATAATGGAGTTTGACTGATTCATAGATATTCCTGTAATTTTTTCTCTTTTATATATGAAACAAGGAGAATTACATCAAGGGGACGAAATGTACAGCTAAGATCTAGATTAAATGTTTTTGTCTAATACCTTGAAAATACTGGACAAAACATGTTCTTAAGTAGTATTTCCTGAAAGCATGATATGATACTGTGGAATATTATCTTTGTAGGGTATTCTGGAAGTGACCTACAGGCATTGTGTGAGGAAGCTGCAATGATGCCAATCAGAGAGCTTGGTGCAAACATTCTCACTGTCCAAGCAAATCAGGTTGGCCAGCTTACTTGTGTCTTCTCTTTTGGGTACCATAAATCGCGAGCATGAACCAATTTGTTGTTGCTTGGCTAAGTTCCTATATCATCTGGCCGTATACCTTTAATTATTTCTCTCGCACATTCTTTTTTAATACAAATTAGATAGATTTGTTCTATCGCAACTTTTAAGGCCTCAATCCCACTCTTGTTCTGTGTAATAGAGAAAGTTCGGTTAAAATCTGCTAACTGTATCTACATTCTCCCTTTCTGTTCACACTATTAGCATATACTAATTTTTTTTATCATGAACATGCCAACTGTGTCTCACTAATTTTTCTGCCTAACAAGTAACAACCAAGTTGCTGAACTTATAGTAGAGGATTTTTGCTGGTTATCTAATCTCAAGGTAGATGTAGTTTTACATCATACACTAACTGTGATTATTCATCATCTGGAATTTCTAAACATTATAGTTTATATGTAATAAGTTTGGGAAACATTCACAATCTGTGATGTGAATGCAGGTTAGAGGATTACGCTACGGAGATTTCGAGAAGGCAATGAGTGTGATCAGACCTAGCTTACAAAAAAGCAAGTGGGCTGAACTCGAATCGTGGAATCGAGAGTTTGGCTCCAACTAGTTTACAGTGTAACATTGTTCTTCCATTCAAACCAAACCAATAATCTCAGGTGTATATGGTCTTTGAAAATACTCTTTTAACATTTTACATGTGAAAAAGTAGATAGATTGAATGTTATTATGCTTTTAATGTTTGCTATATACAGATTCTTCATTTCCATTTATAACATTTTTTTCATCTTTAAGTTTATTTATTACTTTTAGATTTTATATTTCCGGGATATTTTGGAAGAGCGGATTGTTCTTAAGAGTGAGCATGAGTTAAATCAGTTCGCTACCAATATTCGGGATTAGCTTGAAAAGAACTCAAAATTTATTCAATACTAGAGCTTTATGAAACTTCGAGGCTCGGGAGCCTTACTCAAGCTTAAACCGTGCCAAGTTAACTTGGATTCGAGTTAGGCTCATCAGTTTTATTAAACTTAAATATAATTAAATTTTTATTTTTAAATTAAAATTTTAAAATAAATTAAAAAATTGAGCTCGATTGAGCCTAGTCGAACTTAGAAATTTCGTATACAAATATTTGTGTTGTGTTCATAAAATATAGTCCTTGTGAAATTTCATATACTAAATTCTATCTTTGCACCTAATACACTGAGCTTTTCATCCAATACATCAGTAAAATCATCAAATCTGAAGCTTCTTTTTTTCAAAAAGAAAAAAAACATGAAAACTGCATACTACTCCAATTTTCAACATTATTATTCACAAACAAGCAGCAAGTCAGGTATCAAAATACATACACTGAAACTTCAATCTTAAGTTGAGCAGCCTCTTCACACCACCACCTCCACAAAATCACCTTCTTTCTACTCCATCATGATAAATCTCAAGTCATTGTGGAGAAAGCTTGCCAAGACAAAAGCTAACGTTTTCATCGGAGATGGTAGTGGCGTCGCTCGTGCTGCTGCTAGAATCCTTGCTGGCGGGGCGCTGAGGGCTTGCCGGGACAGTGTTCAAGTTGATGCCGCTGTCGAGATTCCTAGTCATGGTACGAGATGTGTGGGGTGGATTCACCACGAGTCTTTTAGCCCCTCTGTGCATGTGTGCTTCGCAGTATTTCTGGTTCGGGAGGGTGTCTCGCCTGCATTGCCACTTCTTGCCATCTGTTCTCCGGCATCTCAGTGGTTCGGCTTCCGTGATGGCTGTGCAGCCTGAGCCATGCCCATCTTTGCCTGCCATGGAAAAAATATGAGACTTACCATCACTACTGTTATCACCTCTTGCATGATGGTGTGACAGTCATTAAAATGAAGGTCCACAACGTTAAATGCTGAAATGAAATGGCAAAACACCTTAATTTAGGACAGTACAAACACCATTATGCTAAATGTGCCCGAATAAGAAAAGCAAATGAAGTACTCAACTCTGTCCCGTTTAAATTGTCCCACCTACTAAATCGGACGTCAATTGGCTAATTTCTAATAATGACAACTTTTACACACTCAACGATAAAATGTTAATTTCATCTACACTACACTGACAGTCCTTAATTCCCATGCCAAAAAGAAAAAAGGCCAATTTAGCCGGGAAGAGGGAGTATGTCCAAAAGTAAACCAACCCCATAGTAAAGATTGCGCTCAAACCTACACATTCCTATTTGTGAGTAAAGATATCAAATTACAGATAACTATCGAACCGGTCTTAACATAATACTAATGCTACTTTTTTGCTAATGCTGCAAAACTATTCAAGGGTCAGGTTGATCACTCAAAGATGATGAACTAGTGTAAGAGGGTTCATGCATTTCCAGGCATCACAAATCACTTGTAAACAAACCTGCAGCAATAAGAACACTCTTCGGGGACAAACCGAATCTCGGAGAATTGAGGCCTACATATTTGCTTCCAACAACATTGTGTGTCCTGCTACTGATGCTGATAGGGTTGGCATCAGCCCTGGAGCTAGAGCAAGTGCTTCCGGCATAGTCCCCGATCCCACTGTTCGATCCATCGCGAGCATCGATGGATTTCTGTGTCGCGAACAGAGCATCCCGGGTTTCATCGTCCCTGCATTTCAGAATTGCTGGCAAGCCACTTCTGTAGCTGGAATTTGGTTGACTGGGACCAAGATCACTCTGGACAGTGATAGAGACTCTAACATCCATGTCCGTGGATGCAACCAACGACATTACAGGCATCCTAGTGTCATCCGAGGTTCGGCTATCGCCCCTCGAGACCTTTTCGAGAGGTTCCACATGCTTTCTTGAACCCTGTCTTCCCCTGTGCATGTGGCGCTCGCAGTATTTCTGGAGTGGAACCACATTCTTGCTGCATCTCCACTTTCTCCCATCAGTTCTCCTACATCTTCCTGGTTCAGAATCCATCACACTACTATGATCAGACTTGTCTGGACTGAAACCGCTGACTGAAAGCAATGTAACACAACAAAGGAATGGATAAATCATTACATTAAGACAAGACAAGAAATGGATAAATTTAGTAAACCACTAATATTTGAAGCTGTTAGCACAAAACAGTTGTCCAGAGCAATTTGCAGAAGAAAATGGAAAACTCAATGTTTGGTGAAGTTCAAGAATTGAAAGACAAGATTTGCAGCACTCTTTCTTCTTCCCCAACATTTAGATTTTCAATTAACATTTTCATACAATTTGAGGGGTGACATTGATTGTGAATATTGAAATAAACTTTCTGTCATAACTTCGGATAGAGAGAGATAGATGTTAAACTCAATGCAAGAAAATGCCTAGAAAGAAAGTGATATCAAATTTGAATAAAAATACTTGAAATTGGGAGTTCAAAGTTGCATTAATTATAAGTTTCTAAAGCAACCATACACAATGCACACATTCATAATTGGAGGGGAAAACTGAAATAAGGGATTCACAGTTGGATTTGGAAGAACAAAAATACAATATATGAAGTTAAAAGCTCCATTGGAATAAAAAAAAACAGAAACAAAGAAGCAGCACTCACAGCTGGGATATGCGTGGTAGAAGGCAGGGCCTAACGAGTTAAAAACACTAATCCATATGGGAATGAGAAGGTGAAGAGCCACTGGGAAACCATAGGCTATCGAATTATAGATAAAGATTTGACTGCACAACTCATGAAATTGTGTGCCACTGAAAAAAGAGGGCCCCTTTTCTTGGACAATTCTTTTAAACCCTCCTTCACTTGATGAGATTGCACAACCCCCAATTCTGAGATCAAGATTGATCTTTTCCTCAGCTGCTAGAAGCCCATCTCCGCTTTCACCTTCACATTTCCAAACCATCAAACATTTCAAGAATCTGGCCCCTTTTTATGTATGTGTGCTTGTGTGTGAGTGAGAGAGAGAGAGAGGGAACCTGGAGGGGGCGCTGCAATAGTAGTGAGTGGTTGAGAATGCATTGGCAATTAATTAATTTACATCTCCGAGTCTTCCAAGAAAGCAAGGATTTCAGAGCAGAAGCACGTCAATTCCAACAGTAGAGCTCTGAATTCTCTGAAACCTCAACTGTAGGGAACAGACATAAAGCAAGCTCTGAACACGCAGCACACGCTGTTTCTGCGTCTGAAAGCATAGAAAAACACACACACATATATATATATATATATATATATATATATATATATATATATATATACATACAAGGTATGTACGGTTAAGTAACATGAGGCAGAAGAAAAGTAGGGGTGGATGTATCATGTGTGATGATGTATGTGGAATTGAATAGGAGGCAAGAAAAGCCAAATCGGAACCGCCTAAACTTAAAAGAAAAGGGAGAAGAGAGACAAGCATTACGCGCATGCAGACACCACCCCCTGCTCCTGCCCACCGTGCCCGAGAGAGAGGTGATGAATAATGATGGTGCAGTGGGAGAGTAGTCATTAAATGTTAGAGTTTTGTCATGTCAGCTTTTTGGCAAGAGGCCTGCCTCCCTCCCCTCAGTTAAAAAAATAAATAAATTTTATCCATTCAAGATTCGAAATAAATTTTAATTATCGATTCGGATTCGAAAAATTAATTTTTAATTCAGGACTTAAAAGATCACAAAAATTCTCAATCTAACAACCGAAAGATTATACAATTATCAATCCACAACCTCAATATCAGGTCATGGATTGACAATTATTTGATTTTCCGGTCCTGGGTAGTTTAATCGATAATTAAACTATATTTTGGGTCCTGAATCTACAATTCTCCTTAAAAAATAAAAATACTGATATAAGGGCGAGTTTGGCACACAACGGATAACACCGCCAACATGTTCATTCATCTATTCCTTCGCGGCAAACAAGGATTCCACTTTTACACATTTCATTTTAATTAATGTTTTCCTACCCAAATAAATTCATAAAATTCTCAAACTCGTGTTTTAATGCTTATTTAGTACTCCCTCCGTCCCATCCGATTAGATACTTTTCATTTTGGCATATGAATTTTGGAGCTAGTGTTTAGTATCTAATTATGGTCGTTAATAAAATCGACAATCGTTATTAAATTGTTTAAGTTTTACAGAAGTAAATTACGATTGTCAATTTTATTACCGACCACAATTAACTACTAAACACTAGCTCCGAAATTCATGTGCCGAAATTAAAAATACCTAATTGAATGAGACGGTGGGAATACGTAAAAAAATATATAAGAGTGAGTATTACAGAGTCACAAATGATGAAATATATTATAAATAGAATAATTTTAATATAAAGCCAATTGATTGCTAGAATTATAATTTAGTCAATATAAAAATATAAGAATTGATCAATTTTTCTGAATCCGCTAATTAACATAAAATTTGGTTGATTTCCAGAACTACAAGAATCAATCAATTATATCCATTAAAAAAAATCTAAAAGAGTTATCCTATTTAAATTAGCATTTGTCAAAAATATCCAAAGCAAACAAAATAAATAAATAAAAGAAAAGCACAAATTCCCTGAACTACGAGGTCACAAGTTCGGAATTTATCTTGGGATATCTGGTGTAAGTGTTTAAATATATTTATTTAAAAAATACTCCCTCCGTCTTGGTTTATTAGGTCCTTTTCTTTTCAGCACGGAAATTAAGATTTTTGAGTGTAAAATGAGTTAGTGGAATGAATATTTTATTATTAAATGTGAAAAAGTTGTCATTTTTTAAAAGGAGCCAATTTAATTGGGACGCACAATTTGGTAAGAGGGTATATTCTACTGTGACGGAGGGAATATAAAAGATTAAAAAAAAAAATCTCATCATTTGCAGTGAGAATACTCCCTGCATTTGCTTCCATCACTAAATGGGCCTATTATCAGACCCAACAATACTCATTTGGGCTCTAATTCAGCTTTGTCCCATTTTTTAAAAATTCGCTAAGTGCTAATTAAGTAGTCGGATAGTGTTCAGCGCCTAGAAGTAATTCCCCTATAATTTTTTTATATTTTCATTATATTAAGAAGAATTGTGGATTTAGAATTCAAAAGATAATTGAATTATCGATTTTAGGACCTGAAAGATGATTTATCAATTCAAGACTTTCCAATACAGGACCTTGGGAATTGTATGATTTTTCGGGTCCTGATTGAGAATTTTTGTGATCTTTCAAATCCTGAATCGATAATTAAACTATCTTTCGGATCTTAAATCAATAAAACTCATATTTGATCTAATTAGTCTTTTATATTAGCACCTAAACATCGATTACTCACATATTCGTCTAAATGTACTTATATAAGGGGTTATTATTCTGTTAGGGGCGGCTTAGACCTATTTTTACAACAGTGATATAACCCTAAACTAACGTTGTAACCGTGGGACTTTATTGTTTTTAGGGGTGTTCATGGTTTGACCGAAACCGGTCAAACCGGCCAAACCGTATTAATTTGGCCGGTTTGAAATTTAATTTTCAAACTGGCGGTTTGAAAATTTTAAAACCGGATAAATTTGGTTTGGTTACGGTTTGGAGACTCAAACCGGCCGTTTGGGCCGGACCGGCCGTGTATATATATATATATATATATATATATAGTATAATTAATTAATATAATTTGTAGCTCATTTGTAAAGTTTCTACTTTTTCATACAATTAGCCCATGTTCAAATTTATTGGCCAATATACTATAATTTTAGTTTTATTTTTTTATTTATCAAAAATAAACTAATAAGTATTAACATTAAATAATATTATTTTATATAATTTCCTTAAGATAAATTAAACATGAACTTTATAATAATAATTTTACACATCTCTTTCAATTTTACATTTGAATTTTAAGGTTATAATTTTAATACATTTGACCCATGTGTTTCTTTTGATTTACATTAAATTATAAATATAAGATTTTAGAATAAAAATTATATTATTATAAGTAGTAACAAATAATATAAATCAATTAATTTGTATTTAGACCCTAGTTTTCTACAACTTATAGTAAATTGTTGAAAGTTGAAACATATTTCTTTTCAAACCGTCAAACCGGCCGGACCAAACCGTTTTTATATGGTTTGGCCGGTTTGGTTTCAAAAAATTATTTGGCCGGTTTGGATTGAAATTTTTTCAAACCGTACCTATCGGTTTGGCCGAAATTTTTCTTCCAAACCGGCCGAACCGGACCGCGAACACCCCTAATTGTTTTTGTCGGAACGATTTGTTGTAATTAATGGGTTTTGGCAAAAAAAAATTTATATATATATATATATATATATAGAGGAGGGATCATGTAAAAAAAAATCTCCCTATAAGAAAAAAGAATGAATTATGTTCATCAGATCTAAAAAAATCAATGGTTGATATTTAATCAAGCAACAATTAAAACGCAATCAAGCAACAACTAAAGCACAATCAAGTAACATTGTAATCAAGCAACGACTTGAATGCAATCAAGCAATGTCGTGAATGCAATCAAGCATCTTTCTCACTTTCTCACTGGATCCGTTCCATATATATATATATATATATATATATATATATATATATATATATATGAAAATGAGTTAGTGATGAGTGTATGTTAGAGGCCCAGTGTGGACCAGCCCATTACGGCCCATCATAATTGGAGTTTAGAATTTTATATTAATATGTGGGTCCCACAAAAAACAGCACAGTGCTCTATCATGCAGTGCTTTAATTAATGCCCACTTTATTTTTGTTATATTTTTTTTCTAGCATTTATTCAGTTAATATTATATATATATATAATTATTATTAAATAAAAAATTAAGTTTAATTTTTTTGAAAGTTACATAAAAGCACCAAACTCCAAACATAATAGATTTTTTGGTTTCGGAGTTGTTTAGTGCCAAACACCATCGAACAAATTTTGTAATATTACATTTCATTTATATACAAAACGAGAGAAATTCACTATAATTATAATTTTACCACTTTCTCTATATAAAAAATGGAATCAACGTTATTGCATTAAAGTTAATTTCTTAGTTTATTTGAACACGTAAAAAACTTTTATTTTATTAAAAATATAAATAATATAACTATTCATATCACGGTAATAATTTTATTAATTATTTGTTTATATCTTTATACCTTCAGCTTTATTTTTTATATTATTTAATCAATATAATCATTTTTTTTTTTGGGATTCCCAACATAAATGTACAAGGTATTTTCATAATTCTTACATTTATAAATTTAATAAATTAGAGTACTTACAAACACACAAGTGAAATACTAAAAGTTATAAATTAAAATATAATTTATTGGATGTGTGGAATTAACAAATTTTAAGAAATAATTATAGTTATGTTGATGTGTAGATGGAAGTGACTTGTGAGAAACAGAACTTTATTTGATTCGCTCTCACTTTCATTTGTTCTCTTCTCTTTATTAGCAAATGATTATTCAGGGAATATTTATTATTCCATATTTAGTGATAACTCCAAATATAGGGATTTAGGTAAGGAAAAATAATTATATATATATATATAGGGATTGGATCTCATGCTAAAATATTAAATATGTTAAATAGGAATGATTTTCATCCATTGATTTTGATGAAATCTAAGGCTGAGATTTTTCAGATTTATGGTTATTAAATAACTGCAACATTTAAATTCTCTAATTTACCCTTATGCAATAACTAAAAAATAATTAAAAAAAACAATCATCATAACCGTCCATCACATCTAATCTAATGGCTCACAATTATTCTCATTTAGCATATTTTAATCTATTAGCATATGATCCCTTCTCTCTCTCTCTCTCTCTCTATATATATATATATATATATATATATATATATATAATGCATGATTTACGTTGTAATACTAATATAAAAGTTAGATTTCGGTGCTTTAAGCTTTAATATTTTATATTTTTTATAATAAATTGCAAGTTAAAAAAAATTAAGATACAAGTTTACCTCAGTCTTATACATGGATGCGTCAACAATAACATTCTAATATTTCATTATTTAAAATTAATATAATTATTTTCAAAATATTAATTTTACAATATATTTGACCACAAGAAAAAATAATTGCAAATTTTTTAATATGCTATAATATATTTTAATGAAAATTACTATTATGTATATATGAGATTAAAAAATATAATATAATTATTATTAAAAAATTACTAAAAGTAATATATACGCGCCGCGCATCGTGCGGGAGGAAAACTAGTTATACAAATGGTAGTAATAAAACACAACGTAATTTGTATAATCATATATTACCTCCGTCCCACGTAAAATGACATTTTTCTTTTCGACACGAGAAATAAGGACTATGAGTATAAATAAAATTAATATTTTATTATTGAGTATGAAAATATTGTGTTTTTTAGAAATTAGTCAATTCGGTTGTGATGGAGCCCAAGTAGCAGCTGTGAGAGACGATATAATCTACATTTCGAGTGTGCCGATGACTAGAGCTCGAAGCAAGGATTTCGAGGGCTGGATTGAGCTTATTGATTAAAGACATTTGGGCTGCCAATGTTTTCAAAGAATCGATGCTCTTGGAAGATTTAAACGAAGACCCAAAATTTATTAATTTAATTATATGTAGTGATTGGGCTTAGTTTAATTTATTCAGTTATTTTTGGTCCAACATGTTTAAGCTTGCTTTAAGTGATTTTTGAATTTTATTAGTTTAATTTCCCTTATTGGACTAGGATTTGAGTTGCCTATATATAAACTTTGTATGGAATAATTTTGATTCAGTTTTCAGTTTAATAAAATTTGTGAGGTTTTCTCCTTCAACTCTGAAAGCTCAAATTTTCGAATTCCTTATTCATCCATAGGATTTCGATTTCGACTAATCAATCGGACAGTCATATTCATTGGTGGTGTCTTCACATACATCCTTCGTTATTGGGTCGTAGGAGAATTTATTCTGGACTACGGTACTTGAAGGTTTTTTCGAATCCAAATGTGTTGGATTATTCCATCTTCAGTTTCAATTTGCTTTCCCGTCGTGTTTGAGTTCGTTCGTCCGAGTTCCTGGGCTGCGATCTAAACCTTCCCGGCAATGATCGTTTCAGATTGGAATGTCTAATTTTGTTAGTGAGACAATTCAAATGAGACGGAGGGAGTAATATTCGTGTTTTTAAAAGATGAATGCGTGAAGGGAGGATAATCTTAAAACCAATTATTTAAGAATATTTATATGTAAAATACTCATTGTTAATATTCGAATTGTGATTTCATCGCATGTATCAAATTTATGATTGGAGTAAATTAATGTAGTTTACCAAACGACACTCGTAATTTATAAAACTATCGACTTGGGGTGCTAGTAGTTAAAACGTTTTGAATGTCTTCAATAAGCTATGGGCTCAAATATATTTAGGTCATAGGTTGAAATTTAAATTAATGCATTATATTTTTATTTTTTTAAAAAAAAATTAATTAACTACACATCAACATGCAGATATGATACAACTTATTGTGATTATCTCAAATTCCCTTCGTTGATGTCTTGTCTTGGTTCCATCATAAATTTGAAATAAAATTGATAAATTATTTTAATATTATATATAATTTATAATATATTTGACAACTAAAAATTTAATGTTCTTTCAAGATTGCAACTTAAAAAAAAATTCAAAAGTCCCCGTATTCGAGTGCAGTGATGAAAGTACTTTGCTTAAATCAAGAAGTTAGAGGTTCGAATTTTTCAAAAAATATACAAGTTTAAATTAATATATTTATATTAAAATAAAAAATAAAAAATCCACAAATCCAATTCCTAGCTGTAACCCAGAATTGAAAGACCAAACATAGTGCTAAGAAGGGGACCATTATACCCCCATCTCTTGTATGGCATTATCCCCTCCCTCCTGCCAGCCTTTCACCAACATTCCCCAACTTATTGAAAATAAATATTTAAATTTTTATCAGATTTTATAAATTTATATATATATAGAAATATGATCATATACTAACCCGTTTCTATATGCTAACTAGGAAATGCATTTGTCATGGTTGAAAAATGCATAAGCAAATGCAAATAAATGTATAATTGATGCACTGACCATTTTATACGTGGAATTGGTGCATCTTTTATCAAAACTTAAATACAATAATATTTTATATGTGGATTTGGTGCATTTTTTTAAAAATGCATCAATCCTGCACAATAAATGCAGTTGAGCAACTGCATTTTTTTGCATTAGATAATGCATTTTTAGTCCGGAGCAGGTGCATTTTGCAGTTATCATATTATTATTTAAGGAAGTGTTATCATATATATATATATATATATATATATATATATATAAGTTTAAGACCAACTCCAACAAATCCGACAAAAACATCATGATGATTGGACTTATAGCAGAACAGCCTCTGGGCTTCTTGTTATATGCAATTAGATTAGGGCTATGCTATTTATTTCTATGTAATTTATCTTATCATTTTTAACATTGTTTATTAACAACGTTGGACATGTGATGTTGCGTGAATAAGATAGTGGTCTCATTTTACATGTGATTTTTTTATAATTGATTATGCAATAACTAATGCAGAAATATTCACGTACCCACAATGGGTACGTGTTAATGTGTCTACCAATGATTTAGTAGCATAATATTGATAGAAATAATCATTAATATTAACCTTAACATCTATATTATATTGCTACATCAACTTGTATGTACACTAACATTTACTCATGATGGGTAGGTGAGCATTTTTTATAATTAATGTTGATTAGTTATAAGATTATGATGTTAATTACATTATTCGTAGTATATTTTAGTCAAAGATAGTCAACTACTTGATGTTTACACTTATTGATTGATTTTATTATAATGACCATTAGGATTAAAAGTGGTAGATAAACACTTTACTTCATTTAGGGTGATCATGAATCGAGTCAAGTCGAGTATGTAAAACTCGAGCTCGAGCTTGAGTTTTAAAAAAAAAATTAAGCTCAATTTATTTGATTATTTTTAAATAAAAAATAATATTTCTATAATAAAGTAATAAATTTAAAGATAAAACCTTAATACAGAATAACAATAACTTGCAAATTGACTTGACTTGAGATCATTTCATAATTGCACATTCATTCGACCCACCATTTCCTTTGGCCTTTTATTACTTTTGTAGTCTTTAAATTTTGTTAATAATTTTAGCCACAGTCTTTATAAGGATTGCCTAAATAATGATCCATAAACTTAAATACTACCCATCTATAATTTATTATTTATTATTTGTATTATTATATATGACCCGTGCACTTGCAGTTGCCATTATGATAGATTTTTTTTTTCTATGAGAGAGTTTCACATTTTTTATTGCCGGTGATTCTTGTAAATGGTGTGATTATGAAATAAATATATTTCACTAACTTATAAATAAAAATTGCGAAACAGTTTTTTTTTCCCTTACAATTTAGTTAACAAAATTGTAAGACTTCATGCAATAATTTATTACATATAATATCAGGGCCGACCCTGTGATTTCGGGGACCCTATGCGATGAGTATAGATGGTGCCCCAATTTCACGATTATAATAATAAATAAAAAATATTAATAAAATTAAATATAAGTATAAAATATGTCTAACGCCATCTTTATTTAAGATCTGTTAAAAAACTATAAATCTCAAAAAAAACTCATGTTCTTTTACTTGGAAATCATGAGAGTCTTGATTATATTCATCATTGAATAAATCTTAAATGAAATAAACAACTTTAAACATGATATTAAAGCAAAATACATAACTATCATTTACAGATAATTTCAATAATTCTTAAAAAAAAAATCAAATTCACTACTAAAAACTTCACAATCTAATTCAATTTTAAAATATTTTTTCAAATTCTTTCAATTAATAAACTAATCACAATTTCTAATTATAAAATAACTAATATAATATTGTGAAGAGGAGTATTTTAATACTTTATTATATTTTTTATTTGAATTATTAAACTTATATAAAACAAAAAATAAATTTATGTCCTCTACTATTTTATTTTAATTGAATTAAAAATGAATTTATTTATTTTGAGATTAACATAATTTTGTAATTTAAATACTAAAATAAATTACAAATATATTAATACTAACATATACTATAAAAATGGTGCCCCGATATTTTTAAGGCCCCGGTGCAGCGCACCTCCCGCACGGCCTCCGGGCGGCCCTGTATAATATGTTCTTATATGATATATAATGAAACTATTTAATACAATATTATTTGAATTATATAATTCTATTTGGTACACTATTGGCATGTATATAATACACTTTTGTTAGTATCGAAAAGTTAGAATTAAAATTAAAGATATCAGCCCGTAAATTTGAAGGGAATGTCTCAGGTTAGACATGCTTAAACGGTTTAGGCGGGCTTTATCTATTAAGTCAAGTCAAACCCATCTAATATTCTCTAATTAGGATTAATAAACCCTATTTAGGATGGGTGAAGTGGTGAACCCATTTAGATATAGATAAAACCCGTCTAAACCGTTTAGACGTGGCTAACTCAAGTTTTTGCCTAATTTGAATTAATAGATTGCTTCATCTAATTGTATGTGATTAGCTTGATGACTGGTAATCTTGACCTCTATATATCTATCATCTAAATTCGGAAATTATTCTTATTTTAAATGCGATTATTGAAAAGCAATAGATTCCTTTTTTTTTTTCCTTTTATGACGAGATTAATTAACTCGAACTCGTATTTAAGTTGTGTTTTGGATAAACCTCTTCTTTAAGCTAATTTATAAATAATCCACACTAATCTAAGAATAATGATGTGTAAGTGTAAGGCTAACTAAACACAATTAATGAAAAAGCTAATTAAGGAAAGATGTGTAACACTACTTATGTGTTGATCAATTATGATGGGTTAAAACATAATTTAACTATTAATTCACATCTCATAAAAATTCTCAATTCTAAATCTCCGATCATATTTCTCAAATCTTGAATAGATAATATTAAGAAAAACTAGTCAAACTATCCCAAATTATTGAAGTTTAGAAGATTTTATCCCATCTTATTAAAGTTAAGGAAATATATACCAAATTTTTGAGATTTATAGAATTTTATCCCATGTCTTAAAGTCAGAAAAAATATTCCAAAAGCATATATCATCGATCAATATCAGTGCTAAAATCGTGTTATTATGCGTTATATATCACGTCTTAAATAACATATAATTCTTTTTTATTTGCATTTTCTAATAAATACGTTGTTCACATGAGATTATTAAAAAAAATAAGAATTACATATCATCTAACACGTATTACATAATGCGAAAATTAACACAATTTTAACAACATTATTATCGAAGATATATTTACCTAACGAAATTAAAATTTGAGATTATTTTCTAACTTAAAAAGATGGAATAAAATCGTCTAAAATCTCAATAATTTAGAACTTATTTTTCCTAACTTTGAAAGAGATAAAATCTCCTAAATCTAGATAGATTGAAATATTTTAACTAATTTTCCATAATATTGTCTTGAACATGAATTTCATAAAAAAAGTGAAAGATCTGTTTTCCTTTTTTCTTTTAAGAAAGGCGGAATTGAATTACGGAGTTGATTCGAATACGTGAGAGGCAAACGGCTCCAAAGCTGACGTGGCAGTCTATTTCCGATAAAATCCCATCATCTCCCCTCCCCTCCACTCTCACTCCCAAACACAACTACTTCACCAGCAGCAATGGCGGCCTCCCTCACTCTCTCTCTAGCGGTCATTGCAATCCTCGCCTCCGCCGCCGCCGCCACCAACATCACCGAGATCCTCTCCGCATTCCCCGAGTACAGCGAGTTCAACGACTTGCTCTCCCAAACCAAACTCGCAGATGAAATCAACAGCCGCGAGCCCGTCACCGTCTGCGTCCTCACCAACGGCGCCCTCTCCTCCATCACCGGAAAATACCCCCTCAGCGTTGTCAAGAACGTCCTCGCCCTGCACGTGTTGCTGGATTACTTCGACGCGCCTAAACTCCACAAGATCTCCGAAGGATCCGTCCTCTCCACCACTCTCTACCAGACCACCGGCAACGCCGGCGGCCAGCTCGGATTCGTCAACATCACCGACGTCAAGGGCGGCAAGGTCGCCTTCGGATCCGGCGTCCCCGGCTCGCCGCTCGATTCCACTTTCTCCAAATCCGTCAAGCAAGTCCCGTACAACCTCTCCGTCATCGAGGTCACCAAGGCCATCGCACCTTCCGCGGTGTTGACGGCGCCGGCGCCGTCCGCGTCCGACCTCAACATCACGGCGTTGCTGGAGAAAGCCGGTTGCAAGACGTTCGCATCTCTGATCGTCTCCAGCGGGGTTTACAAAGTGTACGAGTCGGCGGTGAGCAAGGGTTTGACCATCTTCGCCCCCAACGACGAGGCGTTCAAGGCGGCGGACGTTCCAGATCTGAGCAAGCTCACCAATGCTGAGGTGGTCTCGCTCCTACAGTATCACGCCCTCGCCAGCTACACCCCCGTCGGAACTCTGAAGCAGACCAAAGGCTCCATAACTACTCTAGCCACCAACGGCGCCGGGAAATACGACCTCAGCGTGAAAACCGCCGGCGACTCAGTGAGTCTCGACACCGGAGTCGACACGTCGAGAATCGCCTCCACCGTGCTCGACTCCACTCCCCTCTGCATTTTCACCGTCGACAGTTTGCTTCTCCCAGTCGAGCTTTTCGGGAAAGCTCCATCTCCAGCACCCGGACCTGCGCCGGAGGTGTCTCCTTCTCCTTCTCCAGCGGAGGCTCCTACGCCGGCGTCCTCACCGGAACCTGCTGCTGCGCCATCCCCGTTACTTTCTCCTCCAGCGCCGCCGACGAGCTCACCTGGCGGAGCGCCTTCGGAAGGTCCTACAGCTGACTCGGAGAACAGCACAACCGACAAATCCAGCGGCGCGTCGGTCGTCCCGGCGGTGATGAAGGTGTTTTTGGCAGTGTCAGTTTCGGTATTTGCGTGCGTATTCGTGTCCTAAACCGTCATTTCGATGAGTTTGCTTGAATTTATCTGTGGATTTCCGGAGCCTTTTAGCTTTTCCTTTCCTTTTTTTTTCATGTTTATTTTTGGGGTTTAATTGTTGTGTTTATTTAACATAGACAGAGACAGTGAATTCGAGTGATTTATTTGCCTTTTTTAATGTTAATTAAATGCTTCATTTATTTGGTTAATTTATCCGATTTCGCCTTCTTTTTTACCTCGTAAAAGTAAAATTGTGGTGTGTGTGTGTGAGAGAAGTTTTACTAAGTGTCGGTCGTAATGATGGTGCACGTGGAGTGAGAAAATCTTGTCGGGACCACAGGTCAATGTTTTAAAATTTGTAAATTTAGTGGTATTGGTTCTAGACTATTCTGTTATTTTATACTCCCTCCGTCCCACTTGAATTGTCACACTTACCAAATTGGGCGTCCCAACCAAATTGTCACATTTCCAAAAAAGGCAACTTTTTCACACTCAACAATAAAATATTAATCCCACTAACTCATTCTACACTCACAACTCTTAATTTCTGTGCCGAAAAGAAAGGCGACAATTGTAACGGGACGGAGGGAGTATCATTATTTTTATTTATCAATGTTTTATTTTCATAATTTAATAAATTTTAAGAATTTAGTTATTTTTTTTTTTTAACAATCAATTAAATCTTGACCACCTTAACTTTTTAAGATAAATAAAGTAGTTTCATTTATATTTAGCATTCACTCACTCTTAGTATTGAATTCACTCATATTTTAATACATCATATATTTAATTACGTTTAAATAAATAAGTTTGAGAAGGACGTCGAGGTTAACTCGTTTTGTTTTATTAAAATGAGCAAATCTAAACCTTTATAGAAACCTAGTACAAATAATTAGTCAAAATCAAACTTATTTAATTTATAAGGTCCAAGAATTTGAAGTCAAAATCCCTGTTTATGACTAATGACCTTAGACTGCTTCTAACAGAGACCAGGTCCCCCCAAAGTCCCCTCCACCTGTCTTTTTTTAAAAAAAGAAATGTTATATTTTGACAAGAATGGACCGGACCAGGTCTGGTCTCAACTAGCAAGAGATCCCAAGGTCCCCTCATTTTTTTTATTGTTGGGTCAATGGGGTGGTGACATTTGTCACTATCTTATTGGTCCAACAATTATTTATATAGTATAGTTTAATTTGAATTTAATTTAATATTATAAATAAATAAACCAAAATTCATGATTTTTAATTCTCTACAAATAGAGTCTAATTTTGTTATATATTTTTTAAAATTTTAATTTTTCAAAATTAAAATATATAAATATTACACATATTTTGTATTTTTTCTAATTCAATATTTAAAAAAATGAATGAATGATTTAAAAAAAAACTAATAATTATAATTATATTTGTACATTTAATTGTTAAAAATATTTAATTGATGAATGAATGATTATATTTGGACATTTGAAAAAAAAAATGAATGAACGATTATTTGAAAATATTTATTTACAACTATTGAATTATTCATTTATTTATATATCATAAATTATTTTTAATATTATTCAATCATTCATCACAACAAAAACACAATCATTGTCAATTTAATTTCGACCCTAGATCACTAAAGTAATAAATCTCATCTATTCGTCACAAGCACAATCCTTGTCAGTTTGATCTCCACCCTTTATCACTAAAGCAATCAATCTCATCCATTAATCACAAGCACAATCCATGTCAAATTGTGGTAGAGAATTTCATAGAATTCACCATTTTTCCTCTACAAATAGAGTTTTAGTCTTATATCTTGAAATCACTACATTCAATCAAAGCTTTCTTCTTTCTTAAAAATGTCATCAAATGAGAATGTCAATAATGATTTAGTTTCTGATTCTGATCTTCTTGACTTCAGCAAATTTGATGAATGGCATGAAAATCTCATACTACAAAATCAACAAGTTGACTCCATCATTGAAGAGGTTGCTCTTCTCATTCCTATTATATCCTTGCAGCCTACGAGCTACACCAATAGGCAACGATGTGAAAAATCAGTGGTTTTTGATGGATACACTTCAACACTTGAAGCAATGAGGATCACACGTGAAAAAGAAGTGACTACCATTAACAGGATGGGAGATATCAAACACCGAGGTCAAGATGTTCAAATGCTCGCGATATTAATGAGTAAAAGTCATTTGTCTCCTCAAGAGGAAGCTATTAAAAACCGACTTCTGCAGGAATTATATCCATCTTAACTAAGTAATCGTGTTATTTTATGTAATCGTTGTAATTTCAAATTTTTTTTTTTGAGATGAGTTGTAATTTCAATTTTAATCCTAGTAATCGGTGTGTATGTGCTATTTGATGTAACCGTTTAATTTTAGTTTAATTATTGTTGTCGGTGAATTTGTAATCGTCATTTTATTCCTAATTGGTGTGATTTATTTTATGCAATCAGTTTAATTTTTTTATAATTATAATCAATTATAATTATTGTTAATTATTTTAATAAAGTAAAATATTACAAAATAAAATAATATGAAATAATTAAATAATATTGTGGTTTGGTGGTTGGGTGGTTGCTGTTAAATCATGTAAAATTATTGTGATTGAGTTTGGATGAATAGTGATGATGTGGAAGAAAGAGAAAATAATTAAATATTGAGTGGTTGGATGGTTGTGTGTGGTTGCTGTTATTCATAATCTTAGGGTTATGCGTCAACATTTATAAATGCGATACTTTTAAGATTCCGACAAATTTAAATCAGACAAGACAATCAAATTTATATGAGAAAACTATAAATTTTATCTTGATGTATTGTAGTTTGTTAAGTAAAACTTTTGATAAATCGGTGAAACTTTAAAATTTATTTATCAACTTTTTTGGTAATAAAATTTTACCCTAATATATATTTCTATTAGATAAAAATATAGTCAGTAACTAACCAGACTAAAAATATACTGAATCGCATGTTATTAGGGGTGTAAATGAACCAAAATGTTCGTGAGCTACTAGGATCTCGACTCGATGAAAGCTCGTTCGACTTCGTTTAGTAAAGCTCATTTATTAAATGAACCAAACTTGAGCATTATAGTATTCGACTCGTGAGCAGGCTCGTTAGCTAAAATTAGTAAGAAATATAAAATAATTATTTTTATAAAAATAATATTTTCATAATTTAAGAGTAACAATAATGATAAATCTATCTAATAATGAAAAATATTTAGAATATGAGCATGAATATGATATTTTTTTTTTTGAATAAATAATATTTTCTTCAAAATAATAATGAAAATCTTAAATATATTCTAAATTTAGAAAGTTCGTTTAGGCTCGATAAAAGCTCGATAACGTTCGTGAACATCAAAGTATTCGATAAAAAAGCTCGAAGCTCGACTCGAAACTAAACGAGTCAAACTTGAGCACGACACTACTCGACTCGGTTCGATTACACCCCTACATGTTATATTAAAAATACCAATATAAGCATTTAATTTATAAGATATAAATTTTTTTCTTCGAAAACTGAAATATGTACCCTACATCTGCATTATCTATTTTTTTTTTCTTTAAACTCATCAAAATCTATGTTTTTCACCCCATTTACTCTATCTCGTCATTCCCCAATCCTCAATTGAAAAATATAATATGTGATTTTGTTTATTTTTAACCCTGTTAGTCTCTAAACATATTTTTGACTAAAATAAATAAATATTTAGGCAAAATTTCACCGTAATTTTTTTTTTTAAAAAAACTCTAAATTATTGGATATATTTGAGCAAAAATTATAGTTTTTCCAGATTATATTATAAGAAAATGACTAGTTTTCCTCCCGCGCGATGCGCGGCGCGTAATATATTGCTTTTAATAATTTATCAATGATAAATATATAAAATATATTTTTCAATGTCATATATACATAACACAAATTTCATTAAAATATATTATAGCTTATTAAATAAAATAAATTGTAACTATTTCTTCATGTGGTCAAATATATTGTAAAATTTGAAAAGAGTTGTATAAACTTTAGATAATGAAATATTAGAATGTTATCATTAGCACATATATAAAATTGAGTTAAACTTGTACCTTGATTTTTTTATTTTTTATACTTTCAATTTATTATAAAAAGATATAAAATTTTGAAGCTTAAATGCACCAGAATCTAACTTTTATATTAGTATTATAGCTTAAATTATGCATACTATATATATATATATATATATAAGAAAAATGGATGGATAGAATAACTTCTCTTTGAAAATTCTTTTTATTACAATAAAATTTCATAAAAACTTTGTTGTTGGCCATTTTAAGGTAATATATATTTAGAAAGAGATTCAATGCTAAAAATCGGTTTATCATAAATAAAATTGAATCAACAATAGTTATCTATAAAAATCAATTATTTGTCCCCTGCTTAGGGTAGTAGTGAAATTGTTTTACATATGACAAAGAGATCACGAGTGTGAGCTTCCGAAGGATATGTGAGTGTGTAAGTTTAAATAAATGCATTACTATTTTTTGAAAAAAGAAAAGAAATCAATTATCTATCCACTACTTAGGTGTAGTTATGAAAGCACCTTACGCATAATAGAGGCGAGTAAAACAAAACCTAAACCCTCAATCCGAACCGAACCGTTGAGTTTCGGGCGGTTTGGTTCGGTTTGAAAACACATGCGATTTCGATTCCAGTTGGATTTTAGAAATTTTTTGGGTTATCGGTTTGGTTCAATTTGGGTTCGATTATAACCTAACCCAATCCATATACATATATAAATTATTAAATATTTTGTATTTATTATTACTTTACAAAATGTAGAATACAAAGTCACAAACCCAAGTTAGTAGTTACCCAACAAAACCCTACTTCAGACTCTCTCGCTCAATCGCTCACCATCAGGTCCTCACCTCACGCACACCGCTCAATCTGTCCCGACCCTTGCTCAATCCCTCACCCCTACTCAGCCCGTCACGCACGTCACTCTTTATGTCTCGGCTTTTCGTCCATGTCGTCTCATGCTGCTCGCCAGCCGCCAGCTTGCAGCCTCGCGACCCTCGCTCATTCCCTCACCATCAACCTCTACTCAGCCCCTCTCGTATATTGTCTTTTTTATTGTGATTTTTAGATTTGATATTTTTTAGGTTTTTTCGGTTCAAACCAAAATTGAATCAAAACTGATGATTCAGTGCGGTCGACATATTTTGATTTGGGTGGTTCGGGTTGAATTTTTAAAAATTTGCAGGTTCGCAGTTTTGCGTGCTCAGTTCGAATTTCAAACCGAACTGCCTGTTGCTCACTCCTAACCTGTAATAATAATTATGATTTCGAGCTTTCTCGGGTACATCTAATTGTGAGTTTAAATTAATGCATTACTATTAGAAAAAAGTCAATTATTGAACTTATTCTTAAACTTATGCTTATTTACTTTATTTTAAATTTGAAATATAGTGTGCTTTAGTTGTTATATATATATATTATACTTAGAAAGATTATACCTAAATACACCATAATCTAAAATAAATTGTATATTAATGTACAATTTTAATAATAAAATTAAATGTATATTTGACCACCCGCGAAAATATATTTTTCCTTACATTCTTGATTAATTAAACTTCAAGGTAGAATGTTTGTGTGCATATACTAAAATTTGAAATAAATATATAGTATTAATAATAACTATACATTAGATTTTAATTTATTCGTTCAAAAATATTATAATATATGTTATTTTAAGAAGCGATTATAAAGTAATCCAAATCGTAATCATGATTATAAAGTACATATTCATATACTACACCAACTTCATTTGTCATGTGATATTTAATTTAGAATTCAATACATTAAAACTAATAAAAAAATAATGTTTAATTTAAGCTTCTTATTAAATTTTATAAAATATATTATAATTTTAAGTACCCCAATTTGCATGTATTCGCCAATGAAGTAGGTATTTTTATTTGTACAATTATCAGTTGTATTTATAATATATATATTATATAGGGTGTTGGGGCCAGGCCCACGAGCCCAGGCCCAATAGACAAGTCGGCCCGCACAAACAAGTCCAACTCGTAAAGCTAGCCCACCAACGCCAACAGGACACTGGAAATTGACCCAAGTCCAGACCTCGCCATCGAGGTCAAGAGCGCCTCGATATCGAGGAGCCCAGAGGGTCGATGTAGAGGCGCTCCAGGAAGAAAAACCCTAACCTGCTGGCGGCGCTCGAACGTTGGAGCCCTAACCACCTCCGAAATTCTCGCAACCGCCCCGATATTCACGGCGAGCCGTTTATGCTCGACGCCTAGGGTTAGCAGCTGCCTGCTTGTCTCTATCCTGTCTATAAATAGGGGTATGAGGCTCAATTTTTGTATTGATTCCCTCCATAGAAAATTCTAAGCCGAAACTCTGTCGAATCTTTTACGGAAATTTTCTCTCTTTATTGATAATTACCTTCGTATAATTTCGTTCATTGAGTGTGCATATTCATCCTTTAATTCTCGTTTATTTTCTTTATTTCTCGTTATTATATGCAATGCATTTGTGAAAGTCTTAAGGGCTCCATTTTCCCGTAAAATCGAACCTCAACATTTGGCGCCCACCGTGGGGCCCTTAAGACTATTTTCTCGTTGATCTAATGGCAGGTAATAGCGAGAAAGCCAGGAATCAAACGAAGAAGGCTATTGGAGCTCCCCTGCCGAAACCCTCTGGTTCGAAGGAGCTCATCCCCGTCGACGAGCTGGTGCGGCAGACTTTGCAAACCAGTGGCGCTCAAGCCGTACCTCCGGAACTGCTGAACACAATCCTGGCCCGACTAGCTGAGGAGGCCAAGGAAAATTGATGCCATGCGAAGGAGACGGACTCCAGAATCATGGAATTGCACGCCACCAATCATGCCCTGCGTAGGGAGAACGAACAGCTCCGCAAGGAGAAGGCGCTCCAGAAGCAACCCTTCATCGAGGAGCCCCTCACTGGCGAGAAACCGATGAATCCCCGCAAGAACTTGGCCCATGACCTGGAGGAGGCGGTTGACCTTGACACGCCATCGACGTCGGATCCAGGGCGCAGACCTGCGGGGACGACGGCCTACCACCCGACTGACCGCCTCGCTACCGAGCCGCCACGGGGCAAATATGAGAAGCGTCTCGAGGCGCGCATGGCTGGGTTGGAAAAACTCATTTGCCGCATCCTGGGGATCATTCCCCCGGATTCGCTGATACCGCGTGACAGCTACGCTGACTCGCTTTTTACACCCGACATCACTAACACCGATGTCCCAGCGAGGTTTGTGCCGCCTTCGTTCCAGCTCTACGATGGAACGACTGATCCGAAGGATCACATAGTCCTCTATAAGCAGAAGATGCTGACTACCTCGATCCCAGGCGAACTGCGCGAAGCCTGCATGTGCAAAAGCTTCGGGGCGAGTCTAACAGGACCAGCACTTCAATGGTTCGTCAACTTACCGAGGAGCTCCTTCTCGACGTTTTCGGAGCTCCACATGGCCTTCAGAAATCAGTATTCCAACTGCCGACGCATAGCTAAGCATCCAGATGCGCTCAACAGCATACACATCAAGAAGGGAGAGTCGTTAAGGTCGTACGTGGGATGCTTCAACCAGGAGCTCGCCTCTATACCGAACTGCCCTCCTCTCACTGCAGTCTTCGCCTTTAAGAATGGCTTAGACGTGTCCTCTAAGCTCTACCGTGACCTGACCAGCCACCCTTGCTACGACATGGACTCGGTCCTCTCGCAAGCCTGGGCCGAGATTAATTGGGAGGAGGATGAGCCGAACCGCATCGCACGTTTGAACGAGCAAAAGGCCTAAGAGCTCGCTAGTCAACATCGAGATCCTCGCTATAGAGCAGGATCCTCTACGTCGAGGTATGTGGATTGGAAGGATTTCCGCGATGAGCGTCGTTCCCGACGAGATCATCCTTATAGTTGCACGCCACGCGCAAGAGAGGTACCCTACAACCTCTGTATCGACTAGAACTATCTGGTCAACAACGTGCTCAAGGGGCTCGGTGGCGCTGTGAAGTGGCCAGCCAAGATGAAATTCGACCCCAAGACGCGGGATACGAAGAAGTTTTGTGGTTTCCACAATGACCATGGCCACAAACTGAGGAGTGCCAGGCCCTACGTCTAGAGGTTCTCGAACTCTTAAAAAATGGCTTCTTGACCGAGTACCTGACGAGCAAGGGAAAGAACACATGGACAAGGGGCAGGCAAGCTAACCCTTCTGGAAATGCGGAACCTCAGAACAAACCACCACCCGCCGAGCGAACAATCCACGTGATCATCGGGGGGTCAGAGATTATCGGAAGGTCTCGCTCTGCGGCCAAGAGAGCCCGCAGGGTCCTCAATCAAGAGGTTCATCACGTCAGCCCCATGCAACAACATGAGGCAATTGAGTTCACTTCTGAGGATATGCCGGGACTCGTCCACCCACACCACGACGCACTCGTGATATCACTCCTGATATCAAATTGCCAAGTAAAGAGGCTGCTCGTGGATAACGGCAGCTCCGCGAACATCATGTTCCTTCGAAAGTTGAAGGAGATGCAAATCCCTATGGGCAAGATAGAACCGGTAACCATGATCCTCTATGGTTTCAATGGGGGCCAGCAACAGACGGTAGGGGAGATCACTCTGCCCATGTACTGCGGAGGCCTAAACTTGGATATGAAGTTCCAAGTTGTAGACGCCACTTCCGCACATAACGCCATCCTAGGGAGACCTTGGATTCACGAGCTCAAGGCAATTCCCTCATCGTATCATCAAGTGCTCAAGTTTCCCACTCCCTGGGGAATCCAGACTATCCGAGATGAGCAAAAAGCGTCAAGAGACTGCTACTACGCTAGTTTTCGAGCCGTCTGCTCACAGCAGCACGGCTCTATATCGACCCCGTCTGGTCGACCCGAAGCTGAGGAGCTAGAGGAGGTAGCCATAGACGAGTCTGATCTATCCCGAACCACCTTCGTGGGGGCGGAACTCCCTGCCGACGTCAGGAGTGCCCTTCTAAGTTTCCTCCGAAGGAAGGTTCACATATTCGCCTGGTCACACCGCGACATGACCGGGATCGATCCATCGGTCATCACGCACCGCCTCCAAGTGGACCCTAACAGCAGGCCAGTGCAGCAGCAACGACGAAAGTTCTCCGCAGAGAAGAATCAAGCCATCAACGAGGAAGTGCAGAAACTCATCGACATCGGGTCGGTGCGAGAAGTGCACTACCCCACTTGGCTTGCCAACGTGGTCGTCGTCAAAAAGAAAAACGGTAAGAACCGGGTCTGCATTGACTTCACCGATTTAAATAAGGCGTGCCCAAAGGACCCATATCCCCTACCACACATTGACGCCATAGTCAATGCAATAGCAGGGCACGAACTTTTGAGCTTCATGGACGCATTCTCGGGGTACAACCAAATCCAGATGCACCCCGATGACCAAGAAAAGACCGCCTTCATCACCAGTCAAGGCATTTATTGCTACAAGGTGATGCCATTTGGGCTGAAGAACGCAGGTTCGACATACCAACGCCTCGTCAACTCGATGTTCAAAGAAAAGATCGGAAAGACAATGGAGGTCTACGTTGACGACATGCTCGTCAAGTCGCTCCGATCCCGGGATCACGTGGCTCACCTGGAAGATGCTTTCCAAATTTAGGAAAAGTACAACATGAAGCTTAATCCCGCGAAGTGCTCATTTGGAGTAGCATCTGGCAAGTTCCTCGGTCATATAGTGACCCAAAGGGGAATAGAGGCGGACCCTACACAGATCAAAGCCATTCAAGACATAGGGCACCCGAAATCCCCGAAAGAAGTGCAAAAACTGACTGGACGCCTCGCCGCCCTTAGCCGCTTCATATCACGTTACTATGAGAGGACCCACTCCTTCTTTAGTACTCTACGGAAGGGAAAGCGATTCGAGTGGACTGAAGAGTGCGCTAAGGCACTCGAGGAGCTGAAGGTTTACCTGGCTAGCCCACCTCTGCTGTCAAAACCAGCCGACGGCGAACCACTGCTACTCTACTTATCGGTATCGGACCATGCGGTCGGGGCTGTACGCGAAGTAGACGGCAAATAGCACCCGGTGCATTATGCCAGTAAATCCCTACTAGACGCTGAAACACGGTACACCGCTTTAGAGAAGCTCGCTTTGGCACTCGTAAACGCTGCTCGAAAGCTGCGACCCTACTTCGAGAAGCATTCCATCAAAGTAATTACAGCCTACCCTATAAGAGTCGTACTGTCAAAGCCGGACCTGTCTGGGCGTCTTCTCAAATGGGCCGTCGAAGTAGGAGGTTATGGAATCCAGTACGAGCCAAGGATTGCCATCAAGTCACAAGTGCTAGCTGACTTCGTTGCAAACTTTTCCACAAATTTGCAACTGAAGGCGGAGAACGAGATAGCCCACATGACAAGGGCCGATGAAGACGCCTCCCTAAAGATCGACGGAGCCAGCAATGTGCACGGCAACGGGGCCGGAATAGTCCTGACAGATCCGCACGGAGAAAATTACGAACGAGCAATCAGGCTCGATTTCCCAACAACAAACAATGAAGCCGAGTACGAGGCCCTTGTTCAAGGGATACAGCTAGCCTTAGAGCTCGGGGCTCACAGAATCTGCGCAGAAAGTGACTCGCAGCTGGTGGTCAACCAATTAGACGACACTTATGCCGTAAAAGAGGAACATCTGAAGTTATACCACTCCATGATCAATAGACTAAAAGAGAAAATAGACGAATGAGACATCCGTCACATTCCCCGAGAATCCAACGCCCGGGCAGACGCTTTGGCGAGTCTAGCTACCACCAGCTCCTCACAGAACGCCCGACCAATTCCCAAGATCTGGTTATTGACACCATTCGTTTCCACCCAAGACGTTGTCGCACCTATCAGTCCAGATGGGAACTATTGGAGGATCCCGATCATCCGATACCTGACTTGCGAACCCCCAACCGACAACAGAAATGACGCAATAAAGATCGAAAGGACAGCCGCCCGCTTCACCCTCACCAACGGCAAACTATACAGACGTTCACTCGGAGGGCCCCTCCTCCGATGTATCGCCTCTCCCGAGACGGAAGAGGTGCTCACAGAGATACATGAAGATGACTGCGGAAACCACACCGGGGCTCGGTCACTGTCTCACAAAGTGATCACGACTGGTTTCTACTGGCCCACTTTGAAGCAGAACGCAACCAATCACGTTAAGAAGTGTGATAGCTGTCAGCGCTTCGAGGTATCCACCCATTAGAACGCAGAACCCCTCCATGCTTCAATCACTCCATGGCCCTTCATGGTATGGGGAATGGACCTAGTAGGGCCCTTCCCGAAAGGGACCGGGCAGAAAGACCACATCCTCATGGTGATCAATTATTTCACCAAATGGGTAGAAGGCGAAGCCCTAGGAAAAACGCGCGATTTAGAAGTCATTAAGTTCCTATGGAAACACGTCCTGTGTCGCTTTGGAATCCCAAAAGAAATACGAACAGATAATGAACGACAATTCGCCAGCGAGAGGATGCAAACCTTTTGCGACACCTACGGGATAAGGCTGGTGTTCTCGACGCCACGATACCCCGAAGCAAACGGCCTAGCGGAATCAACCAACAAAACAGTAATGGCAACACTGAAGAAGCTAAGTCCACACGGATCCAGGTGGGTAGAGGAACTCCCCGCAGTCCTTTGGTCCTACCGGACCACTCCAAGGACCGCCACCGGGGCTACGCCATTCTCGCTGGCATACGGGGTCGAGGCCATAGCGCCCGTCGAGATCATCGCCCGCAGTCCCAGGGTAGAATTCACAGACGACACAAGAAACACAGACCTACTCGAGAAAAACCTCGAGCTCATAGACGAGGTACGTGAAGACGCTACAATCAGAGCCTCCCGAAGGCGGCTTCAGGTAGAAAGGTTCTACAATAAAAAGCTGAAGCTCAGGAGCTTCCAAGAAGGAGATCTAGTCCTAAGAAGGGTGTTCCAAAACACGAAAGAATCCGGAGCAGGAAAGTTAGCCCCTAACTGGGAAGGCCCCTACAAGGTATCCAAAGTGGTGGGGCGCGGGGCTTACCAACTGGAAACTTCAGAAGGAAGAAGGGTGCAAAATAGTTGGAACGTCAAACACCTGAAGAAATACTATCATTAGTATACAGATACACATATTCCTATCCTATTCTTTCTTTTCATTTTGTCATTATTTATTCATAACACCTTTACTAACTTGAGCGTCGGAGGGGCGATGCCTAGACCTCATATCGCTTGTTTCGCAGCCAAGTAAGAGGCTCGATGTTGACGAGCTAAGCTGCTTGGCACCGACCTCATGAGCTCCTCTAAGTCGAGCCGTCGCTCCGACAAAGAAGCTCCAATTCAGTAAACAAAAATAAAGCACGAAACAGGCATACGACGAATTTCAACACAAAAGTAGCATAATACGAAAGATACGCAAGAGTACAGCAGACATTCGATTCGAAAATAACAAAGCAGTAGCGGTGTAAATGTACAGCAAAAGGAATTACAAAGTGAATTACAACAGGAGGCGAACGCCTAAGGAACTAATCTTCAAGCAGCAGGGTCCTCATCCACATTTTTCTGAGCTTCTCCACCGCCATCTTCATTGATGAAGCTGTCGGCTTCCTTCTCCTCAGCACTTTTTTCCACCTCGGTCTCAGGGATCGGCTCGAGGCGGGTCGGTTCCTTGTTAGCCTCCTGCATCTCGGTGTCGAGGAGCTCGCCTTCGGTGGCGATCGGAGGCAAGGACGGAGGCGTGGCAGGGCGCGTAATGTTATCTAGGTCGAAATCTGGACACCTCCGACCAACCAAGGCGCGGATAGATCCGGTGACCATCTGCACAAGTAGATCGAAGGTCGACTTGAAGTCCGGATTCGCCACGACTTCTTGGTAGTCAACTCCATGACCCTTCTTCAGCGCCTCCACCTCCTCCTCATGCGCTTCTCCTCCTCGAACCTCGTGGCAGAGGCCCTTAGCTCCCCTTCGAGGCCCTTACACCGACGTGCAAGCTCCTGCCTCTCCTTCTTCAAGTCCTCGTACGTCTCCTTCCAACGCTGACCCTCGAACTGCAACTCCTTCAAGTCCCCCAAGACCGACGCGAGCTTGTTGGCCAGGACAGTCCGCTTCTCCCTCTTGGCTTGAAGTTCATTCCTCGACTGACCCAGCCCCTTGCTAGCCGAGTCCAATGATTTGAGGAGCTGCTCTGAGTAGATAGCGAACCTCCGGGTAGTCTACAAACAACGCAAAACAAATTGACATTAACACCAAAATTAGATAGGTTCGATAAAGTACAACGACGCTCATACCTCCTGGAGATCCTTCTGCATGCCGACATTCTCTCGAGCATACTCACTATCAAAGTCCTCGGCTCGGATGTCGCCGTCGAGGACCTTCTTCACGTGCAGCGCATAGGCCGCCGTAGAAGAAGCGATGCTCATCGACCCAGAACTGACGAGCACTAAATCCATCTCTTTAGGCTGCCTGGTCGACCCCGACCGAGCCCTAGAGTCGACACTCGCATCACGAGCCCTCTTCTTCCCCCTCTCATCGCGAGTAGCCCTAAGAGGGGGGTCTTAGCCCTCGTCGACTGAACAGGAGGAGTTGGGGCAAGGGTCGACACCGAGCCGACCACTTTGTTGGCTTGTTCATCAACGACCGGTTCACCAGTGGGCACCACCGGAGACACACGGGACGTCTCGATAGTGACCTTCTTGGATAAGGGACCCTCGGCGGTGGGAGTCGAAGATGAAGTTTCCCTTGGACGATTTTGCGCCTTCATCGCCGCAAGCAAGTCCTTGGGAGTCAAGTTGGCCATGTCCGCAGGAACCTTCTCTTTCTTTCCGCTCCCGTTTATCCAATACTCAGCACCGACACTCCTCTTGCCCTTAACCGACGAAAACTTGCGATCTTCCCTCGAGTAGGTGATGTCGATACGACTCTCCTCCTCCTTGGTAAGGACCGTCTGTTTGTACCCTGCACAACACAAAAGGTCGATTAGTAACTCAAAGACCTGCATATCGAGGAGCACACTTAGAGAAATTGCACTTGTAGGAACGGCCCCCTCAGCTAAACACTCCGGATATGAGTGATTCATCGGCACCCATACCCACTGGTTCTTCCAACCTGGGGTGTTCTGCCGGCAACCAGTAATCATCGCTTCGGACAGCGAATCCCTCTTCGACAAGAAATAATAACCCGCTTCATATCGAGCTAATCTATATAAATAATGCCACTCGCGGAGAGTCAGGTACCCTAACCCAGCATCGAAGAACACGAGCAGCGTCCCTAACATATGACACCAGCTAATGGGTGCGAATTGGAAGGGAGCCAGCCCATATGAGAGCAGAACGGCTCGAAACCAAGCATGAAGGGGCCATCCTATCCCGTACTTTAACACCGGGAGGAAGAACGCTACTTCATCGATGCGAGGAGGTCGGCAACATCTCTCCTCGGGCAAAGGCAACGTATAGGCCATCTTATGGCATGCCACGCCAATCGAGCTCCTCGACACAGACTCCTCGGTAGCGGTTGAAACAGCCAAGCGAACCGGGTCGTCGGGATTGATTTGGTTCTTCCTCACGAAAGACCTATCAACTTGTAGAGGCACGAAAGAATCACTACTTCCCTCGCTAGTCTCACCCGTACCCTCCTCCTCCAGGATCTCCTCGGGGTCGAGATCGTGAACTGGCTGCTCGACAGCGATCCGCTCACTCTCGGGGCTCGATCGAACCACCTCCCGAAATGGAGACCCACCTACCACAGACTCCTGAGTATCCGACGAGGAGGAAGGCTCCTCCCAAATCTCAACCGGGGAACTCGCCATAAAGCTGTAACCATGCAAAATTCCAAGAAAATAGAAAATTGGCAAAGAGAGAGGTCCACCGCAAAGCAAGAAATCGGGAAAAACGTAACAAAAGTACACACACAAGAAACGAGAGGGAAAGGACCTCGTAAACAAAATCCAACACAAAACTAGATGCAATCGACCCATCCATGCAACCAACGGATATCAATCTCAAGCAAATCAGAGAAGAATACACGTGCATGAGCGTAAAATCCCGACAACGCAACCCACCTAACACCCAGCGATTAAATCGAGACAGAATACACCACAAAACAGGACCCAATCAACAGCAAATCAATCACACACCCTGGTATCCAATGTACGTACAACCCAACAACAAATCGAAACGCCAATTCCCGGACCCAAGAACGGACGAACACAACACAGAAAACAAATCAACAACCCACTCAACGGAACTCGAATCACGTATTCAGAGGCGATGAACGAATCAAGAATAAAGCATACGTGAGGCGTCGCAGGGATCACAATCAACAGAAACAAAAAATCTAAGACTGCCAACCCCATCCTAAATCGCGAACAAGCCCAACAAAAGTACGAAGGCGATCGATAAAGGAAAACGGAACACAGGCACCTAAATTCAGAGGAAAACGCGAAGATTACCTGATCGAACGAAGACCGCGAACGCGCAAAAACTACGAAAGAAGGAAAAACGAACGTGCGGACCGGAATAGTCGCCGGAGAGAATGCGTCGCCGTCACCGGAATAGTAGCGGTCAGGGGAAGGATGAAAAATTGGTTGAGAGTTTGTGAGAATGAAAGTGACGAAGTGGAAAAGTCTTGTGACTATTTATGTGCGAAAACCATTCACGTCTCAACTTCGCCCCCGGAGTTGGCCGAATTTACAATTGTACCACTCCAGGGGCGGCAAAATTTGAAGAGCGCCTCGACATCGAGACACTCAGCGGGTCTCTATAGACCCTTTAAGAGCCTCAGGCGCGACCCGCCTGAGAAAACTTCTAACAACGACACCCCATCGCAGGGAGAACTATAACGCGATCGACACCATCAGCGGGAATGTGAGGACTCTCCACGGGAACTCACCAGGTGTCCTACGATCCGCTATAACTCACCCCGCTAGCGCTCTACGGAGCCAAAACAGAGTGCACGCACGAGAGCCCTGCTCCGTACAAGAGAACGTTCCCCGGAATGATTCTAACCCGCGTGACCCCCGGACTCACGCTTTAGCCCGCGGGACGATACCCCGGTATCCCCCCACACGGTCATACGCTCGCGATTCCCAGGAACCTTCGTATTGACCAGGAGTAGTATCCCGACTACTCCCTAACGGAGTTATTCTCTCCGGAAATATCTCCCGGGCCCGAGGGAAGTCTCTTGGACACCTCGAATTTCCGCACTCTGTACTGAGTCTCAACTCATAGTTTTGATTCCACGGCCTGCCCCAGGCAGACCCTGCAACCAAAAGGGGCTATTGTTGGGGCCAGGCCTACGAGCCCAGACCCAATAGACAAGTCGGCCCGCACAAACAAGTCCAATCGTAAAGCTAGCCCACCAACGCCAACAGGACACTGGAAATTGACCCAAGTCCAGACCTCGCCATCGAGGACAAGAGTGCCTCGATATCGAGGAGCCCAGAGGGTCGATGTAGAGGCGCTCCAGGAAGAAAAACCCTAACCTGCTGGCGGCGCTCAAACGTTGTAGTCCTAACCACCTCTGAAAATCTCGCAACCGCCCCGATATTCACGGCGAGCCATTTCTGCTCGACGCCTAGGGTTAGCAGCTGCCTGCCTGCCTCTATCCTGTCTATAAATAGGGGTAGGAGGCTCAATTTTTGTATTGATTCCCTCCATAGAAAATTCTAAGCCGAAACTCTGTCGAATCTTTTACGGAAATTTTCTCTCTTTATTGATAATTACCTTCGTATAATTTCGTTCATTGAGTGTGCATATTCACCCTTTAATTCTCGTTTATTTTCTTTATTTCTTGTTATTATATGCAATGCATTTGTGAAAGTCTTAAGGGCTCCATTTTCCCGTAAAATCGAACCTCAACATAGGGCATAAACAATACTTACTTAAAAAAGTCCATACAATAATAGTGATTTGAATTAAATAAGAATTTGTGTATTATATTTAATTCAAGTAAGTAAATTATCACAAAAAATTCAATTAATACACAAATGCAAATGAATTGGATTTAATATTTTATTATTTCCCCTATAATATCAAGCAAATATTGTATATTATATTACTTCATAGGGAACTTTAGCAACTAATTATGAATGTCAACATACAAAAAAAATCGTAAAGCAAGTTTAATGGGCGGAAAAAAAGTAATTATTTATATAAACATAAATTTTAATAATAATTATACATAATATATACATATAAATACTTTCTAGTTATTCATATATTCCTATAAAATAATTATTAATGGTTAATATAAATTATAATAATTACATACTTATCATATTTAATTACATAATTATAAATAAATAGAAGTATTTTAGGGAAGTTTAATGGGCGGGAAAAAAAGTGTGGAGTTTTGTTTTTATGTTAATATAGATTTATTATAAAATTGATAAATATATATTATTTCGAATCTATTTATTATTAATGCATAATATTCAAAATTTTAATATATTGTAATTCACCCTGTTAATTATTTTAAGATGAAACAAACATGAATAATATTTAAAATATAGATTTCCTAAATTATTTTTCCTTTTTATATCAATAAAAAAATTATTTGATTTTCTTTATGTAAATAATATTTTTAACTATACATTTTAAATAATATAATTTAAAAGAACAATTTAGAAAATTTTAAATATAAAACCTACTATAAACATGTCTTTATATATTTATATATATCCAATATATTGATTATTTTTAATTATCTAAACTTAAAATTATTTATATTATTTACCTAATATACTATATTACTATAATTATTTATACATTCTAATAAAATAATTAGTAATTACATACTTACCAAATATATCTTTACTTACTTATCATATTTAATTTTACTTACCTAATATAAGTTGAGTTTTATTTTTGGTAATATATTTTGGGGGGAAAGTTTTTTGGATGGGGTTTTGCTTTTAGGTATACTAGTCTTCTACCTGCGTGATGCGCAGGCGTATATATTTTTATTAATAAATTATTATAAAATTGAAAATTTATTTTACATCAAAATTTAAATTTGTCAAGGTAAATATTATGCATCAAATTACTCAATAAATAATATAGATCTTTTCACGATATCAACCTAACATCAGTATAATAGGATGATATGATTTTTTATGAGATAATTATTTTTACCCACAAATAATCAATAAAAAAGGAGTTGAGAGTGTGAGGGGTTCATATTTGAGAATCAAGCGGAACCGAAAATAACTTTTATTTAATGTTAATTTTTATATTTATACATAATATTGAAATTAGTTTTAGTGTATGAGATTTTTATATATTTTATTATTATTATTATTATTATTATTATGAACATCAATTTTTACTTAATTATATGTTCTTTTTGTTATGTATAAACTCAATGAATTCTCTTAATAAATGTTTATGGTTCCGTCACTACTTCATCATCACCTTTGGTCTCTCGTACATACACACAAACACTTGTATTATAAACAAACGAAAGAAAAAGTGTATAATTGTGCTACAAATAGTGCTTTGCTGTCTATATATATACTGATAAAATTTATTCGAAATTGTATCATATTTGCATGAGATATCTTCATATCTCCATGCAATATTCTCTCTTTATTTTGCTGATCTTTGTTTCTTAAGCAAATAATATGGACTTATCATGGTATCAACCTAACATCAGTCTTTTCTCCAAAAACCCTACCTCTCTCTCGTATCTTCTTCCAACAACCGATGCCGCCTCATTTCTCCGATCATGGCCCAAGATGTTGAACCTCTACCCTTCTCTACTCATTCATATGATCATGACCAAGTTTTCTTATGCGAACTATCTTTTATGCAAAATGCAAATCACCACTATTCTCTCCAGCCATAACCTATTTGGTTACATAGATGACACCAAACCTATTACCTCTAATACACTTCCATCCATCGGTGGCACCCCCGTAGTCAATCGCGCATATGAACTCTGTCTCGCACAAGATCAGTGACTCCTTAGTCTATTTCTCTAATCTCTAACAGAATAGTCCATTGCTGAAGTACTTAGCTGCACCACCTTGCGCGCGGTATTGCTTGCTCTTGAGGCTGCATATAGTCACAGCTCCAAATCTCGCAAACTATACCTTAAAGATGACCTCCAAACTATGAAGAAAGGGACTTGATCTGAAGCTGAATATGGCCAAAATATCAAGTCCTTATGTGATCAATTATCAACTATCAATTGCCTCGTTAATGATACGAATAAGGCTCATTGGTTCCTTCGAGGTTTTGGTTAGTCTTTTTCCAGCTTTTCAGCTGCTCAGATGATGTTCATTCCTCTTCATAACTTCTGCGGTCTCCTATCTAAAGCTGAGAGCTTTGTGTTATTTCAAGAGTCCATTAACACAACAGGATCTTCCTCTGTTTCCTTTTACAGCTAGCATAAACCTTCAAGTCAATGCCCACCTTCCTTTGGAAATTCTAATTCTTCTCGTGGCCAAGCAATTGGTTCATGTTACTCCAACTCTCGCGGTTGTGGCCGCAATTCAAAACGTCGACCACCTCCCTGCAAATTTGTCATCATGAAGGTCACTATGACAATTCCTGTCCAGAAAGGTATTCTTCGCAGTCATCTCCAGCAATTGCACACTACTACACATTCTCCATTGGTCTCTCTCTCGACTTGAAACATCAAATTCATTCCTTGACATCGGTGCCTCAGTTTGGAAAATTAAAGACAAATTATCAATTTTTTTTATTGTTAGCCGAAAAATGTTAAACAACAATAAATAAATTTATATCTCAATACTCTGAAAATTGCATGACAACAAATAATACTAATTAAAAATTACAAAAAATCAAATAAACAAATAACATTAAAAATGACACATTAAAAATACTCGTAGCTAGATGAGAAAAATAACATACTTAGAAAAATATTAAATATTAATTCAAAATAATTTTTTCCCTACAATTTGTGTATTTATATATTGTGTTTATTATTAGGCTAAATTCTTATTTACTTCGTTTTGAGGTTGTTCCTAGAAAATTATTAAAAAATATATAATATAATAGTATTTTTTTATTATGAATTAATAAATTATTTTTTTTATAACTTTTCTCATATTTTTCAATAGTTTATTGTTCGATTTAAATTGTTTCATTTTATTGCTTTATTCACCATTTGTATATTTAATCTATTAAAAAATACATAATTACTTGATGATGATGATATAAAACAAATATTATTTTTTTTTCAATATTCGTGATATTTAAATAACTAATTTCTGGAATTATTATTTTTAAAGAGTATTGGTTGATCGAGCTAGATCATTATCATCAAACGTCTATATGGATAAATATAGAAAAATAAAAATATGTATTGAGCAAAGATTTAAGACTTCAGTGAATTGAGAATAAAACTGTTGATGTAATGTTTATGGCTGAAAATGCAAAACCAAAGTCAAAATCAAATTAAATATCAACAAAAATCATGAACTTTAACAGCCATAATCAGTGAGTAACAGGAAAAAAAAAACACTAATATCTATATGACTAATTATAGTTCTAAACATCACAATCGTCTTCTTTTTCATCATACGCCTCTTGAATTCCAAACACTATCTCTACATTACATCTCCATCTTTACAACTAAAATAAGAACTAAAAGATTAATTTCAAAAAATACAAAATCTGCATGTAGAAACTATAAACTCGATGATGTTCAAAATGAAAATATATGACCATGTCTCATTAGATGTTGAACCTATTTATACTACCAACAGTAAAACCAAATTAATATCATACCTCTAATTGCGTTAGTCATTTATTTATATAATTAACTCTAATAGCAATTAGATTACCCCTAATTACTCTAATAATGACATCAATTAAGCATATATAATTTTATTCGTAGGATAATTAATTGAGGTGTAATTGCCTAAATATATATTGGAATTATGTCACTAATTAAAGATTTCATTTTTAAATTTTATTTCGTGTATTACATGTTTAGAAATATTAAAAGCTTTGCTATTTTGTAAAAAACCTTTGCCCTTATTTTTTAAAAGAAAATTTTCATCATTTGGAACGAAAATTCTTTCCATTCTTTATGGGTTTCTTGGTTTTAAATTATTAATCAAGTCCATGGTATGTATTTTTAAAAACAACGCATTTTAGTAAATTTTTTTATAAAATATAAATATTGTAGAGAATTCAACATCTTGTATAATTTTAAGTACTTTACAAAATATACAAAATAATTTTCTATATAGATGTAAACAAATAATATTTCTAAGTATATATTGGAATAATATAATTAATTATTATATATTTCTAAATACACATGCACTTGAGGAATATAAAAATTATTAAAATATATTTTTTTAGTTATCATTTTATTCATTTACTTCTATATAGAAAATAATTATATATAGTTATTACCTTCCATATTAGATTATTTGCATTAATTACTTTTCACAATATTTACATGATTATTTATGGAATGTTTGTTGAGTGGGAAAATTTTTTTGCTAGAGGGTTCCGCTTTTATATATATATAGATATAGATAGATAGATGTTGAATTTGGAGTTTATTTGATATTCAAATTTTATTTCGTTAATATACCACGAGCCCAAATTAAATCCGATTTAAAATACACTGGACCCCCAAATACACTATGAGTCATAATAAAACTAATATTCCTATCTCTTTAAACAAAGCCCAACTTGCATTCCAATGTCCCAAGTTTTTTCTCTCTCTCTTTCTATTTTTTTTTTTTTAAAAAATGAAAAAACATATTTAACAGAATTATCTAATAATCTAATTAATTTATTTAAATCAACAATTGGAATAAAATAAAAATGAGTGCTATTAACAAAATTCATTTTATCAAGTGCCATATTACAACAATATTATTATAAGCACTATAATTATAGGTTCTCATTTTTCAATTTAGAGGGGTAAATAATTTAATTATCTTTGTGCAATAAATTATGAATTCGAGAAAAATATGATTTTTCAGTCATAATATGCTTTTTTGATAATAATTAAAAAAAAAAAAAAGTGTTTTTGGGATAAATCTTGATAATAAGTATGGTGCAGAGCAGAATTCACCACGGGCGACGAAATTTCATTTTCCAACTGCTAAAAGGCATAATCTTTGACGGCCATGGCTAGCGCCGCCGCCTCCTCTTCTTCCAGTGATAAGGCGGCGAGACTGCTTCCGCGGAAGCAAAACAGGCCGGACCAGATGAAGCGATACATTTCAATATTTGAAGCCCCGGTGGACTTTTTCGATTCCTGCCGCCTGTTCAGTTCCTTTTCGTCTACGCACCCGGATGTTTCGCCGGACGACGTCGTTGAAGAATCGAAATCGGAAAAAGAAGTTTCTGGAAACATTAGTTATGATAATAATCTTACCAGTAATGGCAAAATTATGCAGAGATGGTCTTGCAACACGTGCAAGGCGGAGTTCGAGTCTCTCCAGGACCAGCGCTTCCATTTCAAATCTGACCTGCACCGCCTCAATGTAATTATTCCTTTTTTTTTTTTTTCCTTCTATCTAATTAATTTCTTCTGTTTTTGCATATAAGGGTAGGGGGGAATTGCATTTTTGGCTTATAATTTATCGGTCATTTGAGATATGATTTCATTGGAGACTATGTAGTGGGCGATTTAGTTAGTTTGATCCATAGGATTGGTTAACAAATTGTTGCAGAAATTTGAGTTCGAGTTTCTGCTAATTGCTAATGGAAATTTGATTTGGCGGAGGGTTCTTACAACTCTGTTGGGATCTATATGCTCTACTTTATATGGATACAGCTTAGCTTAAGAATTAATTGTTGCCTAATTCCGTCAGTTTTACTCTTCTTTGTTTGGTGATGATCATATTGGCTTAGGGCGGTAGCATGAATTTCTCTACATATAATTTGTATTTAAACTAAAGAAATTCTTTTGAGTTTTGATTATATAGAAAAGATTATTATTTTTTTTTTCCATTGGCTGATTTGTTATGATAATTTGTAAACTAGTACACATCTCGCCTCTATTACTCGTGGGAGTGCACAAAAGATGCAATTCTTCGCACCCATTCCCCACCTATAATATAACTTCACTTGTTACAATCCCAGATAAAGCTAAGCATTGCTGGGAAGAGCATAATGAAAGAGGAAGATTTTGATGAAGCAACTTCAGATTCATTGTCTAAAGACTATGATGTATCAAGTATTTCTGGCTCAGATGATGAGGATGAGAGAGAGACTGGCATTCTCACTGACAGAAAACGTGAAAGTGGTGGACTGTCAAAGAGTAAAATATTTATACAATTGAAGAATGGGGAGATTGTTTCAGTTTGGAAATGCTTATTACTTGATGAATCTCATAGTATTTTATATGAACCTGATAAGCCATATGTTATGGATGGGGCTCGAGTAGTATATTTATCCCCGAGAGAAGTTGTTGAGAAGCTGAAATACATAGTTCATGAACCTAGAGATAACTCAAGGTTGAGGATTGTTTTACTTGCAACGGGTGGACACTTTGCTGGGTGTGTCTTTGATGGTGATTCCCTTGTGGCGCATAAGACTTTCCACAGGTAAGTTCCTTGAATTCTTTTGCATCTCAATTCTCAAATAACATCATCCATAGGACCATGTCTCATTTATTGCATGATGGACAAATTGACATTTTTAGTTTTAAGAGAAATGTATTAGCTTCATCCATTTATGGCCGACTCTTTCCTGTGTCAAGGCCTTTCATTCCTTAACATATCACTGGGATGAGTTTGCTATTTTTTCTGAGCTGGTAGATATTTATTAGTTAAATGCCTTCTTTTTATTGAGAGGAAGTGTGTGTGTCTTAGCAATCTCTGCTCATGTTGCTGAACTTTTTTTTTTGTCAAATCTAATAAAATTAATTTAGTCATCGAGGTGTATATATTTCTCCCTGAGGATATGGAAGAGAAAAATCATCTCTTGATGCAATTTTGACCAACTATTTTCTGTGATCTTTTGCTTTTCAAGGTTGTTATTTGTATTACCTAGATGAGTTAGTCACTTTTCATGAACTGGTAGATATTGTGCAAGCAAGTTTCTTCTTGTTATTTTGAGAAAGTGCTCATGTGTATTGGCAGCTTCTGCTCACTTTGTTGAACTTTTCTGCCAAATGAAACGGCAATAAGTTGGACTTTTAGCTTTTTGTTTACTTTGACATTAGTATATCAACCAGAAGATCTGCAGGAGATTTTACATCTTGTGACTTGTTTTGCAGTCTGTAAAGTTTGGAAATTTTAATTAAGATTACCATTGAGTTGGTTTTATATGTGAAAATTGTATTCCCCTCTTTTATTTTTTGTGGTATGGAAGTTGTTGGGTATCATCCCCCATCCCGCCTCAAAATTATTTTCTTCTCTTTCTGTTCTTCTTGTTGATGTGAACAGTACTTCGTGTTTCCTTTGATGTAGGTATGTTGTTAGGGCAAAGGCTGGTAAAAAGCAATCGTCAAAAGATGCAGGTACACAAGGTATTCAGTCTGCTGGGGCTTCACTTCGTCGATATAATGAGTTTGCTCTTAAAAAGGTATGTGGTCATGACTATTCATGCTGAATGATTTCTGTAGTATGTCCTGAATTTTATTCTGCTTTATTTGATCTAATCTGTATGCGCCTTAAAAATAAGGAAAACAGGTGAAAAGATTCTTTTAAGATATCATTACTTTGGCGCTGAAAACTCTTGCATTTCTATGGCTTATAGCATTTCTAATTCCAATTAGGAGAAATATACCTATAGCTTATAATCATCATTTTCTGCCAAAACCAAATTTGATGAAGTCTGTCCAACCTCTTTACTTATTGTCATTGGTTATTTTTGTTAACATATGAAAAAATAAATAAAAGCAGCCTTTATATTTGAAGTTGATTTTCTTTGGGGTGAGGACTGATTCTTGTTTCCTCAATTCCCAGGATATCCAAGAAGTACTTACCTTATGGAAGCTTCATTTTGCCGTGGCCTCTTGCGTTTTTATTTATGCTCCTTCAAATAATCGTCAACTCTTTTTTGATGGAGAAAAACCTTATTTCACCTGCCAACATCATGCAATAAGAAATATTCCATTGACAGTTAGGAGGCCGACTCTTAAAGAAGCTAGACGAATATACAGCTTGCTGGTACAAGTTTCAACTGAGATACTTGAGGAACCAGCTGCTAGTACAAAAGAGGAATCATTATCGGCTGCAAAGGCCAGTGACCACAACTACAGTGAAACCGGTGGCTTGAAGTTAAAAGAAGATTTAGAGGATACACATATTGCTGAAACATGTTCTATAGTTACTGAAATGGATGGTTTGTCTGTTTCGATCGATTCCAACGATGAGATCAATGCTGTTGGCATATCGACACCTTTGCATGAAGCTGCAAAATCTGGAAATGCTCAAAAAGTTCTGGAACTCCTAGAGCAGGGATTAGATCCCTGCGTTAAAGATATGAAGGGCCAAACACCATATATGCTTGCCAGTGAGAAGGAGGTCAGGAATACATTCAGACGATTCATGGCATCAAACCTTGAGAGATGGGACTGGAATGCTGCAAAAGTACCTAGCCCTTTGACAAAAGAGATGGAGGAATCACAAGCCGCTAAGCATGTAAGGATTTGCTTTACTAATATGCTTGAATCCTTTTCAGTTTCATAATACTGTTAAGTTTGGCGTCTTACAAACATACCCCCGTCGGAAGTAAATGAGTAAAATCAAGATTGGTTCTTCTAGAACTCCGGTAGCTTCAATTTATTGTATTGAAGATTTTATTGATCAAAAAGTTATTTATTTTCGATTAATGTCTGACGTTTCTGAGGGACCACAGGTGGTAAAATTATTTTGGAGACGGCTTCATGTAGTAGTTTTTTTAAAGTATGTACTAGTTTGAGTTCGGTATCCTATAGGCTTCTCTTGTTTTAAATGGACATTATAACTTCCACGATGTTAATAGCTGCCCAAATCAGCAAATAATAGCTTTCATTTCTCTAATTTTGGTTTTATTTGGAAATTATATCAGGCTGAGAAAGATGCCAAGAAGAAAGCAAAAGCTAAGGAGCTAAAGAAACTAAGAAAAGCAAAAGAAAAGAAGGCCCAGGTTTGTATATATATTCTTAAGTATGTGATTTGAATATGTTGAATTCTAGCTTAGCAATGAAAGGAGGCTAAGACTAGTTGCATGACATCAATAACAAAATGTCCAGTCCTTCCGGCAAGTTATTTTTCTTAACGAAGTTGCTGTTTCTTTATTTTCAAAAAATTCATGTTATGTCATGGTTGTGGATCAGGAATCAGAATATTGTACTACTAAAAAAAAAGTTACAGCTTTGTTTGTTTATTGTCAAAGTTTGGACATAGTTATGTTTCTGTCCATATCTATTCTTGTATATTGATATTTTTTTTGTCGCGTGGTAAGATTGTTTGCACATCACATAGTTAGTTTTGTTTCTCTTTTTCCCTAAATGCACCTACGTTGGTGAACAGGCTGAAGCTGCTGAATCCCATAATAATTCGTCCAAGTCGGGGAACACGGGAAGTGCTTCCCATCCTTCTAACAAAGGCCATTCCCAATCCAGTGGCTCAGCCATATCAAAAGAGGTATTGTCGTTCACCATGATAATCATTTTCGTTTTCCTTGTGAGGAAGGTTACCCGCAGTCACCACTCGGGGTCGTGCACTGGGTAAATTTTGTACGACAAGCTCGCCTTTAAAGGTGTTGGTGGAATGTGGATTCGACTTTTTCGCTACAAGCTAACCCACTCCTCCACCTGTAGGTCACCCCTTATCATGCAGAGGATATATTTGGTGTAGGGAAGCTATACATCCATATCTTATCGTCTTCATCCGCACGCATAAACAACTTATTTCCCCATATTTCAGGAGGAACGCAAAAGAAATGAAGCTGCTGAGAGAGAAAAGAGAGCAGCAGCTGCTGAGAGGCGAATGGGATTGGCTGCAGCAATACCAAAAGCTGAAGGATGTAGTAGTAATCTGCAGTCAAATAATAATACGAGTGGAAGTGATGCTGTATGCTCATGCTGCAATGCTTCTCTGGCTGGCAAAGTCCCGTTTCATCGCTACCATTACAAATACTGCACCTCTTCTTGCATGCATGTGCACAAACAGATCCTTGATGACAGGTGACCAGTTTTTCCATTTTCTTTCCATTTTTTCTAGTTTTGTTGAACTCAAATTTTCATATGGGTGGGGCCGGTTCAGCTAGTTTGAGAGAAGTGATTTGGATATTCGGTTTGAAAATTTTTCGTTTGGATGATATTAGTTTGACCGACGGTTTGAGGTGTAAAACCGGACATTTTGACCGGACTATCCATGTGTAATATTATTTTCAATAAAATGATATTAATTAAATATTATTTGATTGAAAGTTAAAGTGTTAATTATATATCTAAGTTCGAGTTTATATTCTCTTGAATTGCACTTTTATAAAATTTACATTTCTTTCTCTTTCTTTTATTTTTTGGTCGCTTCTTCCAAATTTCTCTCCAGTTTATTGTTGATCACATTGAATATTGAAATATATTTGAATTAGTTTTATTTTCTGCATGATTTGTTGAAATAATATTCAAATAGATCAAATAGGTTGAAATTAATATTCAAATAGGTTAAAAACATTTTTGATATGGTTTAACTAATTATAAATTTGATTAAAATTTTTACCCTTCAAACTCAATAAATCAAAACAGTACACCAAAATACATAATAAACGTAAAAAAGAAGAAGAAAAGAAATAGAAGATTATCAATAAGAGAATTTAAACCGTATTCCCTATAAATGATTTATTTACTTAATTTAAATGACGTAATTAATCTATAAAAATGATATTTTTCATAAAGGTATTTAAAAAATCACTTAAAATAAGCTCCCAAGAAATCCCCTCTATGAATTTATACACCATCTTAATTAGAATATGTAGTAAAAATCTTTTAATAGTTGAGAAATTCAATTGAATTATTTTTACATTCAAGAGCTTCATTAAATCGATTAATTATATTTAAATAAAATATATTCTTTGTCAAAATAGTCCAATGACACACTTGCCCTTATACCTAAACTTACTCGGACTAAATTTGTTTTTATTTAGTAAAATTGGCCATAAGGCCCAATAATAACTCGGCCCATCCATCTCTGATTTCCATAAACTATATCGTTTGTAAATTAAATTTAAAATCGAGTGAAAAAAATATAAAAACATAAAATATTTACCCCTCAGCTTCCTCAATACGCTACAACCAGACTTGATCACTGAAGTCTGAGGAAATCGAGTGGTGTATATAAAAGAACTAGGGTTTTTTTCAAAATACGCGCCATAATCTAAGCCATTTTCACACGCAATCGGCAATGGCGAAGGAAGATGAGTCCTCGCAATCTCCGCGTATCGCGAAGCTCAGCCCGAGCCCGAATTCTAACTCGGCGCAGAAAACGCCTTGCGTTCCCCGGTCCGTGTCCTCTGGCAATGCCTGCGGCGACAACTTCAATTCCCCGGTTTCGAAAAATATGCAGAAGGCAGAAGAGTTCATATCATCGGTTGCGGCGAAAATCGCCTCTCAGCCGCTGCAGTACTCCGATCCGGATGTTTGGGGCGTACTCACGGCCATATCGGAGAAGGCGCGCAAGCGCAACCAGGTTGAACGCCTCAAGATTGTTTCATATTTTTCGTTGTTGATTTCACCGTTTGAATTGATGTTTTTATGCCTGTTATCGTATGGGATTCTGCGTTGATTGTATGAGTTGCTTCCCATTTGTGTTTTTTCTACTCATTGTCGTTTTATATGTTCTTTCTTCAATCTTTTTAATCACATTAACATAATAGAGTTCTGGCTGTGATTAGTTAGTGTCTTAGTGATGTGCATAAGTAGATTCTGTGATCTTTTTTATTTTTTTTTAGTAATGTTTACTTCCACTGACAAATGTATATTTTTGCTATGTTTCAGTTCAAATTTGCTTTGACTTCACTATCTTCTAATTGAGGCATTATGCATTAGCCATCTGATGTTAAATCGAGTGCAACAGACACAGCTATTTGTTTACTTTGTTACTTGAAATCTGTGGCGGTTCTACTCGGGGAATAGCTTGCTGTTTTCGTTTTAAGTGTTCTGGGGTACATGATTGATTTGTGTGTCGTGCTTGTGCTATTTTTTCTTTCTTTCTTTCTTTCTGTTATGTGTTTATGGATGAGTTATAGTTTCAATTCCAGTGTATTCGAGTTGTTTAATCAGTTGCTCCTTAATAATTTTGACAAGTTTTTAGTCAATTCAATAGTAAAAAAGTATATTTGAATTTGGCTCGTTCTCTTTCTTCGTATATCAGGGCATGAACCTGCTTTTGACTTCTGATGAGCACTGCATTGGTCGGTTAGTAGGTGATGCACGTTTTCAGATAATTGCTCCTGCAGTTAGTGCTAATCATTGCAAGATATACCGGAGGAGGATTGCAGCTGGAGATGCACAACAACAGTCAGAAAGCTTTTCTGTGTTCTTGAAAGATTCTAGGTGAAATATACCATCTAGGCTCTATTGTTAAACATGATATAACAATATTCTGATGTTTCCTTGTTTATTTTGTAGCACAAATGGGACATATTTAAACTGGGACAAACTGAACAAAAATAGCTCTGAAGCAAAGTTACGCCATGGAGATATTATCTCAATTGCATTTGTCCCACAACATGGTAGGGTTGATTGGTATACATGATTGCATTCTGAAGTAAAGTCTACCCATATCCTCAGTGTGTGATTCTGAACCTTCTTGATCTTTAGCTTTTGTTGGGATTTGTTTCCATTTTTTCCTGTGTGCATATGTGGTTGTCTCTTATATACATTATGCTTCATGCATGGTTTCCTTTAACTAAGAAGCATAGGTGCCGTAAAAAACTGTTTGCCACATTTTATACATTTACTCTGCTACATTTTTCTTTTGTGAGAATAATGTATTTATATCATTCCCAAAGAAATAATTTCCTTAAAATCTTTTTTCTGAGTTTCCTTGTCCCTTTATTGCAGAACTTGCTTTTGCATTTGTATTCCGTGAAGTCAAATCCTCCTGTCTTTCTGATGGTGGATCTCTGAAGAGAAAACCTGGTAATTATTTCGTATTTTAAATCATATTTTTCACAACCATATTTTCAATCGCTAGCATTAGATTGTACTTCTAAGTATTTTTTTTTTGATAGCATTAGGATTGTAGTTACATCTTGCTTATAGCTTTCTTATTTCTGAAGAGGAATATTGTGTTGAGAACAAGAGATTGAAAGGTATTGGGATTGGAGCTTCTGATGGTCCAATCTCCCTTGATGATTTTCGCAGCCTTCAACGATCAAATATGGTACTCTAAAGGGCTTTTAACAATTGCTGATTTTTGCAGTATTACATCTGTTCCATACTAGTTCAATACCGTATATTCAACTTGTAGTTTTATTTTTTTTTCAATTTTTTGGGTTTATGTCTGAATGTCAAATATATGCGCAGGAACTCAGGAAACAACTGGAAGATCATGTTGCAACCATTGAATCCATGCGTGTTGAGAACCGTGCAGCTATCGAGAAGCATGAAACTGTACGCCATTCATTTTTTGTTGATGAGTCCAATTCTGGTTGCCTTTGTCTTTGTCACAACATTTGTTTATGGATTATGCTTTATAATTAGTACCTTTCACAGAAGATATTTTGCTTTTACTTGTAGAAATTGAAAGTTTCTCCTCATAACTAAACTCTCTTAAAAAAATATATACTCCCTCCGTTTCAATTATTTGGTCCGGGTTACTATTTTAGGGTGTTTCAGTTATATGGTCTAATTTTTATATTTGGTACTCCCTCCGTCCCAGGACAGTTGCAACGTTTTCCTTTTTGGTCCGTCCCAGAACACTTGCAATGTTTCCTATTTTGGAAAGTTTTTATTAATTAATTATCCACTAAACCTACTCTACTCCTACCCCACTATCTCTCATACTCCACTATCTCTCCTAATCATTAACCTACTAATCTAACCCCACTAACTTCTCTAATCCCTTTTTCTTAACCTCTGTGTCGGGTCAAACGTCTCAAGAGACCCGGGACGGAGGGAGTATTATTTTTCTCTGGTACTTTACAATTACACCCCTGAATAACTTTGGAAAGTAAGAATATAAAATGTTATATTATGAATATGAGAGGTTAATGAACCATTTAAATAAGGGTAATGTTAATGTTGGAAGTTTCTTTAAATATTAAATAAATTTTGACAAACATACAAGATCAAACTGGTCCATATAATCGGAATAAATGTATTATATTATTTCACATAGAAGCTGTTGAAAATGTATATATTACTTTCCCATCAAGGATTTTTAAGTCCTTGAAACAGCTTTCGGACTAGGTGTATTCTGATCCACTCAATTTGTTGACATTTTGAGCTGACAGCTTGTGAAGCCGGAAGAGGCCTTTATTTCTCAGGAACTCACTAACTAGCCATTCCTAATACTTGTTTGCCCTGAGTGTATGATTGATGGTGAAACATAATAGAAACGGGAAGAATACGCTAACCAGAAGCAGAATAATATTGTGTTGCCGAAGAATATAAAATAGAATTCTAAGCCGCAGAATTCCCCAAATTTTAAGGTTCCTACTAAAATTATCACATTTGGCCGAGTAATATGATACTTCCTATAAGCATTAAACAAACTAATGTAGATCTTACTCAAATGGAATACTAAACTAGAGTCCTAATTGAAATAGACTTCCTAATTACATAGAAAAAGTAATTATAATTTTATAATTAAGTCTATATTAAATAATAACTTCTAGTCTTTCAGATGGGCATGTGCGAGTGCCAGATATCAACAATATTATTTTCTTTTGCAGGAGATGAAGGATTTGAGGGAATCAGTTTCAAAATCTTATCATGATCAGCTCAGTCTGTTGAACCAGTCTTTGGAGTCTAAAGGCGAGGAACTAGCAGAGCTAGGTCGAATATCAGCTGAGCAAAAGCATGAAATTGCAGACCTTAATGAAAGACTCAGTTCTTCTATACAGTCATGCACGGAGGCCAATGAAATAATTAATAGGTGAGAAGTGCATTTAATAACATGGTTAAGATTAGATGGAAAATGTAAACTTATCATAATAACCCGGTTTTGCTTCTTTAAGTTATGCATTGTCGTTAGGCCATTCATGTACCTATGTGTTGGAGCGTTGCTTCAATATAGTGTTTTGAGCAAGTTTTTCTCCCCTCGAGCCTTTTCCTTGATGATTAGTTTGGCCATATTTTCTAAATATGCTTTGGGACCTTTTGCTTTCATTTGTTTGGTTCAGCCAGAAGGTTTCTATATCAGAAATGAAAGCACTATTAGACGAGGAACGTGATCAGAGAAGAGAAGAGCGTGAGAAAGCTTCGACAGATATGAAAATGGCAATACAAAGAATTCAAGCTGAGGCCACAGAGGAACTAAAACGAGTATCAGACGCTGCTTTGAGACGAGAGAAGGAGCAAGAAGAAATTATTAATAAACTTCAGGTAATAATTATGGATTTTTAGTGTGATAAACAAAGACAATGAATTTGTTCGAAGCCTGTGGATTTTAATTACGTTCACTTAATTATGACTTGATGTTCCAGGAAGCAGACAAGGAAAGATGTACCTTGGTGGAAACCTTGAGGTCCAAATTGGTATATTTCACTGCTCTTCCTAATTGTCGCATGTTGCCTTGGGATCAGTACTGGCTGACCTTAATGTTGCTTATATCGATGGCAGGAAGATACGAGACAAAAGTTGGTCAACTCAGATAACAAAGTGCGTCAATTAGAGGGTCAATTCCACATGGAGCATCAAGCTTATGTCAATACCACAAAAGTATATTTTGCTATTGCCTACCTCTGTAATTTACTCCGCTATATAATAAAACTTGCTACCTGTTTTATGATTTTCCTAAAGTTCCAATATTGTGTTTTAGAGGGTTGAAGACTTAGAATATGAAAGAAAAAGACTGAGGAAAGAACTCGAGCACGAAAAGGTAGGGGATTTTCTGTATTAGACCACTTTTCTTAGCCGTGCCTGATGCAGTTCTAAGCGTCTCAAACTGAGTCTCTCTTGCTGTTGTAGCAGGCAGCTCGTGAGGAAGCATGGTCAAAGGTGTCTGCTCTTGAACTTGAGATCACTGCTGCAATGCGGGAGCTTGATTTTGAAAGGCGTAGGCTAAAAGGGGCTAGGGAAAGAATTATGCTCCGGTAAGAAGGCAAGGATGTGTTATGTATTTGATTACGGATCAATGAATGCAGATCAAATTCTTTTAATCATGAGAAATTTTCTTGCTAATGTTATCATATCTCTGATCGTAGTGCAAATTGATAGGTTTGTATTGTTTAACTAGTTTGTTCATCACTTTTCTCACTCGAAGTTCTGGAAAATGTGGCACTACATTATCGTTGTTTTAGAATTTGTTTACTGAGTGGTTAGCTTCATTGAACCACATTGCTGATTACTAATGCCGTTATAATTTATGCAGTGAAACACAGCTACGTGCCTTCTATTCGACAACTGAGGCGATATCAGTGTTGTTTGTGAAACAGCAAGAACAGCTTAAAGCAATGCAAAGGACACTAGAAGACGAAGAGAATTATGATACATCAAATGATATTGATCTCAATCGCCTCGATGCCAATGAAAACCAATCAATGTTGAGGGACAAGGAAGATGTCCATCATAGCAACAGCAGAGCTAAAACAGGATCTGGTGCTTTCCATGGCCTTGGCATGGTACATGTCGAGTCAACGAGCGATGAAACGAGCGTAACGGAAAAACATGAATGTAATGCCAAAAGCCAGGAACACGGCGAAGACACTCAGGAGGTAGAATTCACAAGCCCTGAATGTAATGCTAAGGGTGGGTTTGGCTCCGACATCAATGGCGTTGGCACAGCACCCCTTTCGTGTGGGGATGCTATTGAAACCGAGCAAATTCCTGAAACCGAAGGCGTTGGCACCCCCCAAATCTTGGAAGGTGCTGCTAATGAAACCGAGCAAGTTCTGGAGACTGAAAGCCTGGAACTTCAGAGTGGCAGAAACATCGATTTGAACAAATGCAGCACGCCGGTTGTGGACACGATGCAAGTTGATAACAATGCCAACGAACAAGAAACGCCCGAAAATGCTAGCAAGACTTGCCCAGAATCTCCGCATAACGAATGTCAGGATCCAATGGAGGACACAGAAGGTGGAGGGACCATCAAAACGGGTGACCTTCTGGCTTCAGAAGTTGCCGGGAGCTGGGCATGCAGCACGGCTCCCTCGGTCCAAGGAGAGAACGATGATACCCCCGGGAGTGGGACTAAAGAAGGTGATGATGACTGCGGGGCTCCTACACATGACTCTATCAGTCATGTAGCTGAGAGCCAACACATCCCATCCACCAAGTCCGAAGCTGCTGCCAGGCGAAACCACGAGCTTCGAGCACTTACTGAAATGATTGGCATCGTGGCGCCTGATTTAAGGGAGCAGTTCAGCCGTGCTGTGGAAAGTGACGATCAGGTGGGATCTGAAAGAGTAGCAGCCTCTAATTCGGATACAGAAGATTGCAGCGATGACGACGATGATCGTAAAAAAGATGGCACCCGAGAAGTATCGGATGCGGAGACGGTCGGTAGCGCCACGGACGATGAAATGGTTGGAGAAGATGACACCCAAGAAGAAGACTCAGTTGGATAAGTTTAAAACTAACAAAACACGAATGCAGTAATTTATTTATCTGTTTATTTTGTTTTCATTCATTATGTCCTTCATTGCTGCCTTTGTAGGTGGAACATGAGCTCTGTATATATTCAAAAGCTGGTAATTAACTAACTTTGTTCTATTTTTGAAGGCCACGAGATAGAAGTAAAACAGTTGCCTAGATTCTCGCTCTTCATTCAAGGCAGTTTTTTTTTAATAGAAATATATTTAATTAAATTCACATGCTTATGTTTTTTGAAATCTCATTTAACGCAATTTTAAGTAGTTGTAGTGTTCCTTCTCGTACGCCATTTTCGTCCAATAATAATTAGTCCAACTCAAACTCCAAAATAATATATTAAATTAAATATGTAATGCATTTATTAACCATAATTATTGTTAAATAATATTTGGAAACTGTAATTTATACTTGAAACTCCCAATATTTTTGCTTTTTTTTTTCTTATTTATTTGGTTAAATATTTATAAATTTTTAATGAGAGAATTTGAGATTTAAGCCTTAATTCCCGACCCAGCCACCCGCATCCCTCTCTTGTATAAATGTTGAAACAACTGAAACGAGAGAGAGAGAGAGAATGGCTACAGGAGGTGGTAACAGAAATGGAGTGCACAAGGCTCAAAATCTACGGGCGTCGTCCTCATTCAAACCGAAGGTTCCGCAGGCCACTGCTCGCCGCAGCAGCTCCTCAGTCGGTGCCGCCACCGATGACTCCGGTGCGTGCACTCGTTGTTTACTTACCAATTATCGACCTGCGCGATCTGATCACATGTTAATTTGCTTCTTGATCGTTTGTGCTGGCGATTGGTTCTCATTTATGCTCCTTTTGACATGTAATCTGCTTGTTGCTGTGGATTTTTTTGTTTTTGCTTCATAATTAACTGAATTGTTGTATTAATCTTCTTTTTTTAAGTCCTTCACAGAGTGTTTTTGTGCATCAATGTGTTTTGTATGCGTTCTGGTTTTAGGTGCTTGTTACTTCTATTGATTGGGTGGGGAGCCAGTACAAGTGTACAACTACCTCATTGAATGTGAGACGGCTAGCCTGCATGCTACGATAATGTGATGTGATTTTTATAGAAAACTGTAAACTAGAATTTATGATGACTTGAGATACTTACGCTAGATAATGTGGTCTGGGAGGCATGTGGGTGAAAATTCTGACGACGTTTGCATCTACAATTAGACACAAGTGGGTGCCTTTATACAAACCTACATTTTACGGGGCTATTCCCTGCTTAAAGTTTCATACTTGTCCTTGTTTAATCTATACTTAATTGTTGAGATGGAGGAGTATTGTTGAGGCGTTTGAATGATAAACCTGATAGTTTTTCTACTTTTTCATGTTTAAATGATATTCTTTCTGTAGGGTGTTCCTGTGTAAGCTGAAACAGTTTGTTAGTTTGTACTTGGCAAATCATCTCAATAGTTGAATGGTCATTCAATATGGAGTGATCAGTTATACTATTACAACTTTGTTGGAGTCAATGGACTATTTTACTTCTAAGCTTCTTTGTTGTTATTCGACGTGAAGAAGAACCAAAGGAAGATTCAATATGTTAGGAGGCTGCTTATTTATGTATCTTTTTGGGCAGTTTCGGGAAGAGTCCGGGTTGCTGTGAGACTGCGACCTCGAAATACTGAAGAACTGGTAGCAGATGCAGATTTTGCTGATTGTGTGGAACTGCAGCCAGAGGTTCCAGAACTAATTTTAATCGACAGTCTACTTTCATGTACCTTTTTGCGGTATGTTAATAATTCTTCTTTGATGCAATTTCTCTTACATATTTTTATTGCAGCTTAAAAGGTTGAAACTTCGCAAAAATAACTGGGATTCAGACACTTTTGAGTTTGATGAACTCCTATCTGAATCTGCATCACAAAAGCGTGTCTATGAAGTTGTTGCAAAACCTGTAGTGGAGGTCAGTCTTGTGGAGCTTTATTGTTTTGGGCAGTTCACATTTGTTTTTTACAATATGTTATAGTTGAAAAGGACTCTGTTTATTTGGTCTTGGGCTTTAACAGGTTACAGTAGATATCGATGGATAGAGACCATTTCTATGATTATTCCTATGTCAGCTTCTCTGGTTCATGATTATGAGTTACTGATCCTTTTTCTTTCCCAGAGCGTTTTAGAGGGTTACAATGGGACAGTGATGGCTTATGGTCAAACTGGAACTGGTAAGACGTATACACTTGGACGATTAGGTGATGAAGATACTTCTGCTCGGGGTATAATGGTTCGCGCCATGGAGGATATTCTAGCAAATATCTCACCAGCAACTGATTCTATCTCAGTTTCATATTTGCAGGTGGGCTTCCTACCTACATGACTGAATAGTGATTCCGTCATTGTGAACATCTCTCCATTTTTTATTGAATTATTTTTAATTTAAATGCTGTTCTGATTAGAATTATTGGTTTGCTGTAGCTTTATATGGAAACCATCCAGGATCTATTGAATCCTGCGAATGATAATATATCAATTGTTGAGGACCAGAAAACTGGCGATGTTTCTCTTCCAGGGGCCACTGTTATGGATATTAAAAACCAGCAAAGCTTCATCGAACTTTTACGCATAGGGGAAGCTCATAGGATTGCTGCTAACACTAAACTAAATACTGAATCTTCTCGGAGTCACGCCCTTCTCATGGTTAATCTTAGTTCTTGCTCTTTATTTTGGTCTCTGTAGCTATAGATCTAATTTTTCATAGTATAGGTACATGTGAAGAAGTCTGTACTGGACAGGGATGAATTTTCTATGGAAGCACAGAACCACTCCAATTTGGTTGGTAATGTGAGGCCTCCTAGGCTACGTAAAGGCAAACTGATAGTTGTAGATCTTGCTGGTTCTGAACGCATTCATAAATCAGGTCTCTTTGAACGTCCTTCTAAATACCTTCATCTTCTATGCAGCGTATTTTTTCTCTAGACAATAATCTGTTTCATACCTGCTCTGGAACCTAGGCAATCCTTTACTGGAATTAAGTAACTCTGATTTTGACGTTTTGATCTTTCAAATTTGTTTATGCTGAATTGAAGAAAACTGCTTGTCAGAAGCTGGATTCGAGTCAGCCAGGATCGAACTATTTGACATTGTTATCTAATAAGTTTTTTTATTTTTTCTTGTAGGAAGCGAGGGGCACATGCTAGAAGAAGCTAAGTCTATAAATCTTTCTCTTAGTGCTTTAGGAAAATGTATAAATTCCTTGGCAGAGAACAGTGCTCATGTCCCTGTTCGAGATTCAAAGCTTACTAGGTTGCTTAAAGATTCATTTGGAGGTGAGTGTTTCTGCTCGTTTTGAATATGTATTTAGATGTGAGCCTCACTGTGGCAGTTATCACACTTACGACTTTTTCATAACTTGGAAAACGATGTTTTCATTTGTACCACTACCACCCTAGCGGCCACCGTTGCCTCATCTTCAACATGTCAGGAGTTGGGATATTATTATAACTTTGTGTTTGCATGCTGCAGGCACATCCAGAACTTCATTAGTTATCACAATTGGTCCATCTCCGCGCCATCGAGCAGAGACTGCTAGTACCATATTGTTTGGACAAAGGGTGAGTTGTAGTAGCAGACATTGTGGCCCAGAGAAAAGTAACAAGCAAATTTTTCACATAAATTCAACTAGTAATGATATAAGTGGTTTCTTTATTGAAAATAAATTTTAGTAATAATATATGCGCATGTTCTGATGTATCTCAGGCCATGAAGGTGGAGAACATGCTGAAGATTAAGGAAGAATTTGACTACAAGAGTTTGGCTAGAAGACTTGAGATGGAAATTGATAAACTTATTGATGAGAATGAGAGACAACGAAAGGCTCATGAAAATGAGATTGACCAGATCAGATTAGAAGCACAGAAACGTGTTGCTGAGGCTGAAATAAGATATGTGGAAGCTTTAGAGGTGTATTTGCTGCATATCACCATTATATTTAACAAAATATATTTGATTACGGCCAGTTTCTGTACCATTCATTGCTGGCCATTATAATTAACCTTAAATAGGTTATTTCAGCTATTGATCTGTTTGGTTTTTTTGGACCAACCCTTTTCTACTTTTTTTCTCAGGAGGAGAAAACCAAATGCCAGATGGATTATATGCAGTCAATTAAGAAGCTTGATGAAAAGTGGTCCATTAACCAGAAAAAGCTTACAATTAATGGAGAGGTAGCAGGACTCTGCATCTGTGTTTTCCTATAGTGGCATTATGTTGTTAAATTATGAATGTTGTGCAATTTAGTTAAGTTTCATAGTTGATTATCTGCTTTCATCCGTGGTTCAAGCAGAGGTCATCTCAGAGCGGCATTAGAATCTTCATTTCATTAAAAAGTATGTTTTTAATGGTGTTTAGTGAGAATTATGTAACATGCCTGCGAATGCTGCACTCTTATATTATCCAATCAAGATGGCTACCGGCTCTTTTCAAACTCATCTATATTCATTAACTTGGGAATAAATTTATCAAGTTAATGAAGATCAGAAATAAGATCCTTTATTTCGTTCGCGGACTTAAAGTTCAAGTGAGGTTATTGTGTTACAGTTTTGCAGGTTAACACTGGTGCTGGTAATGAAGAATTTGTAGAGCTAAAAAAGTTGCTTCAAGATGAAGTTTGCCTACGAAAAGCAGCCGAAGATGAAATTTACCACTTAAAAGATCAGCTGCTTATGTTTTCAAAGTTGGAGGTATGGTATTTTGACTCTAGCATGCATGTTTTATATTCCATTGGATCTGCACTTGACGAGCTACATTTTACTGACTAATGTTGTGTAGTTGGTAGGTGAAAACTATGATGGATTTAGCCTTCAACAAGTGTTGGAAGAAGAGAGTCGTCAGAAAAGGAAACTTGAAGAAGAAGTGAGGGTTTTGAGGAGTCAACTGGCTCATCTGTCTATTGAAACTAATCAAGTATGCTTTATATCAATGCTTTTGTATATATTCTTTTTAAATAAGATTTAACAACAATGAGTCATTTTTGTCCTTACATTGCATTGAAATACCCTTTTCTAAAATTGTACATCGATTTGTACGAGTGCTAATATTTGAGATATGGTATATTCTATTTTCCCTTTATATTTTCTGCCTCAACATTACTTCTGACAACTGGCTCAACTTTTCTTGATCTTTATCTCTGCAGAGCAAGAATTATCCAGATGGATCCAACTCAGGAAATCCCCTACTCAGTCTAGATTCCTTAGCACCACTTAGTCATATGCGCTCTAGAGATGGTAATATAGGACAGCAAGCAACTATTACAAACCTTCACGAACAAGGTGCTAAATAAGCTTTTGCACCATTGACATATCACTTAAGATTCCTCAAAAAAAAAAAAAGATTCTCTTGTAAGTGTTTGCGTTCATCTGTCGCTTGATGTAACAGTTGGACTGCAAAAGATATTATCGTTGCTTGAGTCAGATGATCCTATTGCGCGAACTCATGCAGTAAAAGTGGTAGCCAACTTAGCTGCAGAAGGTACTTTACTTTCGCTCTTGTACGCATCACCTGATATGATGAATACATGAATGTCTTTGTGACGATTCACAGAAATATGACGTTGGAATATATAGTTTTAGTGATTTCATTGATGCAGTATTTTTCAGTCCCATTAGAATCTTATTATCATGATGTATATTATTTCTAGTTGATAAAGATTGATTCTTTTACTGTATGAGAAACTTCATGACATTTTTTTTGCAGAAGGAAGTCAGGAAAAGATAGTTGAAGCTGGTGGTCTCAGTTCATTGTTAATGCTCCTTAGAACATATAAGGATGAAACAATTCGTAGAATCGCAGCTGGTGCAATTGCCAATCTTGCTATGAATGGTACATATTGTTTGCAGCGTTGTTTGTGTTTCACTTAACCTATTTTTGCTAGTTTCCTCTCCCGCACATCTTCAGTTTTCCCTTTTTCAAGAATTGATCCTTGAACTGAATGATCTAATTGAAGCTGCAATTTTTTGTTCTTTCATGATTTGTCCCATGTTTAATGTTTCAGAGGCTAATCAAGTGCTCATAATGGCCCAAGGTGGCATATGTCTGTTAGCTACGACAGCTGCTGATGCCGATGATCCTCAGACTCTTAGAATGGTTGCTGGAGCTTTAGCTAATCTATGTGGCAATGGTATGTGCACCTTATTTTTGCTTATTCATGACATTTTCCCCGTGAAATGTTGTAGAACTGATCTCATTTGTAGTGACCTTCTCGATTCTCATCTTGTTTATGTTTTTCAGATAAACTGCAAATGAGGTTGAGATCAGAAGGTGGCATCAAAGCTCTATTGGGGATGGTTAGATGTGGACATCCTGATGTCCTCTCTCAAGTTGCCCGTGGTATTGCAAATTTCGCTAAATGCGAATCTAGGGCATCTGGTCAAGGTAAATTGTTTCTTACACTAGAACGAGCAGCAGAAACTCAGATAATCGCAAATGTAGTAATTTATAGTCTCCCTTGCTATCACCGCAGCAGTATCTCCAATCGATCCACAGGTCAGGATCACTATTTGATTCATACCTCAATTGCAGGAACGAGGCGCATGCGGTCTCTCTTGATAGAAGATGATGCATTGTCATGGATAGTACAGAATGCCAACAGTGAAGCTTCACTAATCAGGCGCCACGTTGAGCTCGCACTCTGCCACCTTGCACAGCATGGTAATTAATTAGTCCGAGCATATTCCAGTCTTTTACCGCAATATTCATGATGAATACTGAATTTATCTGCACTGTCTTGACAGAGATCAATGCAAAAGACATGATCCGTGGAGGTGCCCTTACGGAACTAGTTCGTATTTCTCGGGACTGTTCTAGGGAGGATATACGGGCCCTTGCTCGTCGAACCCTGTTATCGAGTTCTACATTTCAAGCTGAACTGCGACGCCTAAGGATAGAGGTTTAATCACTAACTGCCCTAAATCTCTTCTCTAATAAATATGTATGTATTGCTTAGCTACAAACAAGTGAAAGCTCTGTGCAATGCCTTCCTCCATTCCTAAAAAACCTTCACCATTAGATCTGACAGGGCTGCTGCTGCTGCTAGCTTCTATATTTATCATCCATTGCCTTTGATTCTCTCTCTCTCCCTCTCCCTCTCTCTCTCTCTCTCTCTTAGTTATATGCATTATGTGTATTATTGTTCATAAGTTTGTAGTTGTGTAGAAGCATAATTTCACGATGTCGAAGCATGCCAACAGTGTGATTTATGTTGTTTTATGCAGACTCGGTGATAATATGTTAATGCTTTAGAAGGAATAAGGGGTGATTTATTCTATGTGGACTATGTTCTTCACTTCTTCTGTTTTGTTTTGTTAAAACAAAATCGTCTCTCTCTAGTCTATGGTTACTTGTAAAACTAGACTAAAAAACCCCACCTCTCTTTCCTTCCCTATTTTTTCAAAAAAAGAAATATTAGAATGATGGAGGAAATCCGAAAGATAATTTGTTAATCTTGGATCCAAAAGATCAAACAATTCTCAATCTAGGATTTGATATTGAGATCTGGATTGAGAATTTTTGTGATCTTTCAGGTCTTAAATTGAGAATTAAATTTTCAGGTCCTAAAACGATAATTAAACTATCTTTCGGGTCCTGAATTGATAAAATTCCACTAAAATAATTTATTTAAATTTTGGGTGGGGGGGTTGTTGTGCGCTTCCAAGGTAATTCGAATCCATAATAAATTTAATAGCAATTAATACTCTTTTCTCTTTTCATTTATATATATATATATTTTTATATTGTATATGTAAATTATTGACACAAAGTGAACATTTTAGAAAATGGACAAAATAATCAGTCAAAGCACACGACACCACTATAAAAGAATCAATAAATTTAGATGGAGATTTAGCCATAGCTAAAATAACAAATAGATAGGGTAGGGACCTCAAGTGTCAAGTACAAGAAAAACAAAGTGTCCATTATCAAAACATGCATGCATGCTTGCGACTGATATTCTTTAAAAATAAAAAATAAAACATTTCCAACCCCACTTTAATTTTCCTTTTCAACGTTTCTGAAAATTCTACTTAGTTATTTATTTATTGATTCGTGATTAATGTTAAAAAAAAATTGTGACTTAGATCATATATGTTTGAAAAACTAAAATCACATTATAAATGTGACATTTCCATGTAATGTGGAGGGAGTGAACACACACTCTTCTTAAGGTTGGTTCAAGTCTCGATCTCAAAACGTAAATAATTGAATACTTTTTATCTACGAGTTTATGACCAATTAATCATAAATTTGAGTCTCGTCGAGACATCCCTCTTTATTTTAAATAAAAAGTTGGATCAATGCACCATAATGAACTATTTCAAAATTTTGAGAAAGTACATACACCCAAAACCTACTTATGAATTCCTAATATATTCGAATAATTTAATTTACTAGAAATATATATATATTGCTTTATTTTTTCCTTTTCTTTTAAAAACCCAAAATTGATGGATGCCCTAGTTCTTGATTCATAAGACTACCCCAGCGGTAGCCTCCCCATTAGGTCAGGGGGAAACGGACAAAACCAAGAAGCAATTAAAAAAAGAAAAAAAAAATAGATGAATAATGTGATTTGATGCGCCCCAGTTTGCCCCAGATCGTTCAGCCGATCTCAAGCGCCCCATTCTCTCACCTCAAAATTGCAAGCATGCATGCATGCTGATGCTTTATATATCTATATAATTTATAATTTAAATGGTGTATACATTCAATAATTATTAAAAACTTATCAATAATATTCATAACAAAAAATTGCAATTGAAATTTTTTAGTAATTAATTATCGTAATTTTTATTTTCAATTAAATATGAATTCTTAATTGTTAATAATTTATTTATTTATTCACAATTTTAAAATAATTGCTAAATTTTATATTATTGAAAGAGACAAGAAATAATATTTTAATTAAAAAGTTAGATTGAGTTGGGTCACTAATGAGAGAGATAAATGATATTAGATTGTAAATTGTGTAGTGATAAATAAAAATGAATATTTTATTAAATGGTTGGGTCATAATCTATCACTGATGATAATAGTCTAAGTCGCATACGCCAAATTTAATGTCAAAATCGCAACGTGGATAAGTGGGCACAAGATTGATTAGGTACAATTCAATATATATATATATATATATATATATATTAAAGTTGCAGGCCATAAGATCTGCCAATTTGACATGTGATTTGTCTTATTTAATTAATTATATACTACACAAACTTATTAGTACTCAGATTTAATTCATACATGAAAATCTACCTCAGGAGATAATTCTTAAGGGGGATTTTTTTGTAATATACATGCATAATATACTTGGTTAGAGTATGCATGCTCGGTATAATAAAATCAAGCCGAGTCGAGTATTGTCTTATTTAAGTATGATGCATTACTTATGAAACTCAATTTTGAGTTTTATCTTCAATCGAACATGACTAATGACAATTTTTTTTTTTTCTTGTGTGAGAAACATGGTTCAACAAGTTGAAGACAAGAATAAATGTATTGAAAATATTAAATACATTAATGTGGGCACATTCTTTGTTTTTCTTCTTTTACTAATTTATTTTTCCCATTGGATTAACAATATATATGTATATATATTAGCATGTCACGACGAGCCAATGAATTAAGTGCATAAAGAGTCAAAACAACATTCTTTTAGTGGACTTTCATTTTCAAGTAAATCACTTTCATCTCCTATTTTTTCAAAATAATATATGATCTTTATCATTACTTGTTGGCCAGCTTTTGTTTAATAAATATTTGTTACAGGCCCCTCTTGGAAGAAAATCATGCACAAATCTAATCACATCAATTGATGTTTAGTAAAAAAATAATTACGATAAAATTTTCGAATCATATACAAATAATGCGCTGCCAAAAATCCATTGAGACCGCACACGAATTTATACAATAATTTTAAACATTCCATGCGCAGCTGCACTAGAAATGTTGTTTTAATTATTCGGATTTTGATTTGATAAAAGGTTTTCGGTTCATTCAATTATGCTTATTTGTTAATGAACTAAATTTGAATTTTATAGTATTCAATTTGTGAGCTCGTGAACAGACTCATTAGCTAAAAGTAATATGAAATATAAAATTATAAAATTTATAAAATTAATATTTTCATAATTCTAGAGTAATAAATATAATAAATATATGTACTTACAAGAAAACATTGAATTAATTTTAATTTGAGTACGAATATGATATTAATTTTTGAATAAATAATTATGCACAAATTTAAAATATTCTTTTAAACTTGATAAAAGTTATATACATAAATATATTAATTAGAATAATAAACCCTGGATGTATTTCACTCAATTTGGAGAAAGAAAATCATAGAGAATATACACTAATCACATAAATAAATGAAGGGAACTATTATAATATTGATATAATTAATGATCGTTTAAGTTAATCACATCAACAATTAAGATAAAGAAACATAAGTTATTGGAAACAAATATTTTAAAAAACACAATATTTATTGAATGTAGCATTAAAAAATAAATTAATATAAGTTGATGAACAAGTTTTAATTTTAATCATCAATAAAATATAAATGAAAAGTAGCTTTGTTTCCTAGTCAGTATAAAGTGAATTTTAGCTTCAGATTCACTCCATATATATAAATACTAACGTTAATCAGACATAAAATAGGCAAAATTCAAATTATATGCTTGTCTTGATTAGGGCAAAAAACTTAGTAAGAAAGGAACAATAATGTGAGGAAGAAGATCTGCATATTGATTTTTTGTCGAAGGAAATCTTGAACTGTCATCATCTTTCAATTATGAAATTAAACCAATCTCCAATATCAAAATACAGTAATTAAACACTTTGTTTATGATCAACTGATCTTAGGTTTGAGAATACTAAGGATCGAACATCCTCTGCCCATTTTAATTATATATTCTAATCTTTATTTTTATTTTTATTTTAAAAAAAAGAAGAAATATAATAAACTAGACAAACTTATATTTGAACATTATGAAAGAGAAAGAAGGATAACACTGACCTTTCGGACAAGCTTAGTTAGTGGTGTGAGTGAGCTTATAATTGAATACAATCATAAAAGTTGATACTTTATTGTCACTTAAAGTTCGATACGAACACGATTTGTTGAGGATATGTTCGACACAAATATGACACGACTCATTAAATTCCAAATACGAATATGATACGAATAGGATATTGACCTGTTAAGAACCCGATCTGATAACACGATATTGTTAATAAAACAATATTGATGACCTGTTAAAGTGTTATATTAGGTTGATAAATGGATAAGGTAATAGTAATAATAATAATAATAATAATAATAATAATAATAATAATAATAATAATAATAATAATATTTATTAATTTTTTAGTGGGTAACACGAAACACAATATATTATCAAATAACACGATCCAACACGAGCGCGAAAGTTTCGTGTCCTTATTAGGTTGACATGATAATTACACGAATCCACTAAAGCTCAATACTATTCCATTATTATCGAACAGATTTGTGTCGAATTGTCATGTCGTGTCAAAAATTGCCACCTACCTGGAATACATAGGCTAAAACGTTTTTCCTATTTAAGAACATAAAGAGACAACCCTCTTTATTTAAATTGGGAATTGTGTACCCAATTTTAAAATTAAATGATGAATTAGAGAGGTAGATAAGTTTAGTTGATTATTAGAAGTGCATGTGAAGCAAATAAAATGGAAGCAAGTGTAAGATTAGATGTAAAATAGGAATATAATAATGTTAATGCATGAACCATTCCTGAATCTAGACCATAAAACTCTTTTCTCATCACCATCTTTGTCTGCGCAGTAGGTCCTCTCACACACATGGTTTAATTAATCGTTATTAAACAAATTTCATATTAAATTTAAAAAAAAATACAATAAATACAATATTAAAAAAAAAAAATAAAGCATAATATATTGGCTTGTATGTTTTTGTATCCCAGGTATAAGTATAACATGTATATATGGATAATGCAAAATAAATATGCTTGAAAGAGAATTTACAAAACAATAAAACAAACAAATATTTGTTAATTCATTGAATGCACAATTTCATCATATATTAATAAGCTTTAATTTAAAGTCTATTCAACAATGTTGATTGACATTAACACTACAAGTTTGTTCATGCAATCTTTGTACTTCATTGTGTTATTTTATTTCAGTACAAAAGCATAGTAATAAATATATTAAACAAGCCCAATTTGAATTTAATTATATAATTTGACTTGTTGTTCTTAAGTAAATTTGTTAGCTAATATTAGCATAAAATATAAAATTAATATTATCATAATTTAAGAGTAAAAAATATAATAATTAAAATCTTACAATTATAAAAAAAACTGAATTTGAGCATGAATATACTATTATTATTTGAAAGTTCTTTTAGGCTCAACCAAAACTTTATTAAATTCGTGAACTTCAACGTATTCGATAAAAAGCTTGAAGTTCAACTCGATAATAAATTAATTAGTCAACCTTAAGCAAAATACTATTCAGCTCGACTCAGTTTTTTTATTATTATTATAAATTTTCAGATTTATTTATGATACTGAGATTAACTAAAAATTTATACGTTTTATCATTATTATTTACTGATTTTTTGTTACTAACAAATTTAATGAAACCCATACCCAAAATTCAATATATATAAACAAAATTGCAGTCAAACAAGAAAGTAAGAAAGTTAAGCCCATACCTCTCTGTTAAATGAAAAAACCTTGAAAGCTGAAGCTTTTTTCTTTGGCTGCTGTCTTCACATAGAATGCTCAATGTTCAATGCAAAACGAACTGCTTCAGTTAGGCCAAAATTAATAAACAAATTTCAAAGTGAGCTCAAAATGAATTTTTAATTTAAAGCTCACATTATTTTTTTAAAAAAAAAATTAACCCAAAGTACGGATGTGTATATATAATATATATTAATATGAGGAAAAGATAAATAAAAATGTGATGAGATACTAAAATAGGAAACTTAAAGAGACAAACTACCAACAAAAAGGGACCTAAAAAACCCTCTTGTTTTCCTTCACCATGAAGTGATGAATATATGTGTGTGCATGGTTAATGTCACATACAACAAAAGCAATTATTCACACAAACAACTCTAACATAATCTATATCTATATCTATCTATACATATATATATATACATGTATGTATAAAATTGATGATGGAATTAAGAAACTGCAGAAGCTATTCTCATAAAATGAAAACCACAAACAAATATCCATGAATTTGTACATCCCTCTCCAATCAAACCAAAAGCTAGCTAATAATGATTATCCAGATTTAACTCCATTAAATATTAAAAACCAAGTGAAGAAAAAAGAAGAAAGAAGAAGTTGCTACTCTTACTTGAAATCACAAAAGAGATTTGAAAATTAGGGTTTTGAATTTTTTTTCTTTCTTGATTTTATCAGAATGGAGGGCGAGCTGGCCCCCAATAACCTTCAGCGGGCAATTGGCATGAATTCATCATATTTTGCGGCATCCCTTCAAACAGATTTGAGTTGGGATCATTCATCATCTGCTGCCCGGCATTAATTCCGGGAGACTCCAGCTGCCCGCCGCCGGGCGCCGCCGCAGCTGCTTCTTCTTCCTCCAGCGGAAGCCGCTCGTATGCCGCATTTCCGAATGAGGCCGCCATGATCACCACCGGCCCGGATGCCATGAGCGGGCCCACTACGGTCCCACCCATCACCTGCCCTTGCCCGCCGGCGAGGTATATGGTCAGCGAGGAGGCGGCGGGGGGTGCTGGAGGAGGGAGGAAGGAGCCGGAGAGGGAGAGGATCTCGAACCTGCCATGTAGAGTGACGACGGCGCCCGGGGCGGCGGGCTGGCGGAGGGTTACGTTGGTGACGGTGCCGTTGCCGCTGAGGATGCAGACGCCGCGCTGCCGCCGCGTGGCGAAGTTGGAGATGCTGTCTTGGATGTCGCAGCCGGTGGCGACCTCCATGACGTGGGATCTGAGGGCGTTGGCGCTGTCGCGGGTGATGATGATGGGGGGTTTGGGCTTGTTCTTGGACCCGGCGGGGCGGCCGCGGGGGCGGCGGGTCACCTCGTTCTGATCGGACGCGGCGGCTCCGGCGGAGAAATCGTTGCCCTCGGATGAGGCGGGGAGGCCGTAATTCTCGTCGCGATCTCGCTTGATGCTGCGGTTGGGATTGGTGTTGGCGCTTTGCTCATCGTCGTGGTGCAGCTGCTGGAATTGATGGTGGTGGTGGAGCTGAAGATCTCTGGCGTGAAACGGCGGTGGTAGAGGGCGGCCGTGAGCTAGCTGATCCATATATATATATGGCTTCTTCTTGTAGAAGTTTCTGGAAATTCTTTCTTGTTGATAATGATGAAGAAGAAGAAGTAGAGAGAGAGAGAGAGAGAGAAGAATTGTTGAAATCTGGAACTCCTTTCTTGAATTGCAGTTGATATTCAAGCTTCACCCAAAAAGAAAGAGGAATATTGTGGATTCATCATCACTACTCACCAAGAATTCAGCTGAATCAACAACCATCCCCTTAATTCCCCCCACTGCTCTCATGTGACAATTCTATTTTTCTTGTTCAGCAACAGAGAGAGAGAGAAGAGAGAGAGAGAGTGGATGATGCAGGTTTTAGGTTTGGGGGCTTGAGTTGAGTATAGTTAAGGAGGTAAGTAATATTTGGGTTAGGGTTAGGTCAATGTGGATGGAGAGGAGTAATGAATGAAGATGAAGATGAAGATGAAGATGGAATGGATCGACGGTGGGGTTTGATTTGATTTTGATTTTGAGTTTGGTAAATATAAGGCGTGCGCATGGGCGGTGGGGAATGGGGCCCTCTTATTCCCTCTCTCTATCTCTCTCTCACTAAAAACACACACCTAACCTAACCTAGGATTACTACAATCTGATAAAAAGTCATATTACCATGCCTCAAATTCAGGCTCTTTTGTTCTCCCCTTCACTCACATGTATTTATGCAAAATTCAACAAGGTAAAACTATCAATTTTATTACGAACTATTCAAGCTTTCTCAAATATATTACTATCTCCATCACATTCTATTAGTCTCATTTGCCTTTTTGGTTTGTCTCACTCTATTAGTCTCATTTCCTAAAATGACAAACTTTTTCACACTCATCAATAAAATATTAATTCCACTACACTCACAAATATTGATTCCTGTACCAAAACCATATGGGACTAATAGTGCGGGACGGAGGAAGTACAAACTATGCATATTATCAAAAAATATTACAAACTATCAATTCTGTCTCAAATTTATGACGGGAGCAAATTTCCGGCAACGAAAAATTGATATGGCACGCCGGAAGACACGTCAGCGCTTGTAAAATTACACGTCAACATATAAAGTTTCTCAAATATATTACAAACTATTGTTATTTTCTCAATTATATATATATATATATATATATATATATATATAAAAGTATAATTAAATAATAATTTCCCATTTTTTTGCCATTAAACATTGCAAGTGAGCTCATTCTTTTTGTCATTTTTTATTTTATTAATTTATCTAAAAATTATTTAAATATTTTAAGTACAATTATATATTCATTTAAATGTTTAAAATATATAACAATATATTTTCTTAAAAACTTGATAGTTTGAGTATTTTTTTGATATATATATATATATATATATATATAAAATTGAGAAAATAACAATAGTTTGTAATATATTTGAGAAATTCTATATGCTGACGTGTAATTTTACAAGCATGGACGTGTCTTCCGGCGTGCCATGTCAATTTTCCGTTGCCGGAAATTTGCTCCCGTCATAGATTTGAGGCAAAATTGATAGTTTGTAATATTTTTTGATAATATGTATAGTTTGTAATAATTTGAGAAAGCTTGAATAGTTTGTAATAAAATTAATAATTTTCCCATTCAACAATGTATGAATAATATATTAATCAACAACAATTTAACTAACTATAAACAAAAAGAAAAGGAATTGGGTCTAATTCTTACTTTGCATTACAACTTACAACAAAACTAGGGAGCCTTGAAATTATAATGAGTGTAGAGAGAGAGAGAGGGATGGGCGATGAATGATTTGGGTTAGGTAGCTGGCCTGGTTGTGCAGTCCAAACATTAATCTAGAAATAATGAGATTTGAAATAAGACAATATCTATATATATATATATATAGTTAATAATAATTGAATATATATTAATAAGAGAGAGAGAGGGTTTGACCAGGGGCAGGCAGCAGCATGAAGCGTTACGATTACTAATTTCCATATATATCCCTGAAATTACGTGGAATTTGGGCCTTTAAACGCTGTCGTTTTGCGGTTGAATGCAATGCCGCAGGAGAAACGGGACATGACGACAAGAAAACAGAGAGAGAGAGAGAGAGAGAGAGCATGTGGGTCATCGTAAATTGGGTTGACCTGTCCCACACATTACCATACCATGAGCCCTCTCTCATCTAAACCCCCCACCCACCCACCCACCCATCCTCCTCAATCTTAACCTACTTCAATATCAACCAATTTACTCCCTCCGTTTCGATTATTTGGTCCATGTTTCCTCTTTAATATGTCTCATATATATGGTCCATTATCTAAATTTGGTATTTGTTTTTATATGAATTTACAAAGATACTCTTGAACTGTATTGTAAATTACACACAATTAATAGGATTCATTATTGATAGTTATTGCTAAATAAGGGTCATTCAGGAAATTTGTTCAAATATTTAATACATTCATAAATGATTTTTTACATTCGTCCAAGTTGAAAGTGGACTAAATAATTGGGACGGAGGGAGTAATTAGGGGCGGCAATCTCCAACCCGACACGAACCCAACACGAAAAAAATGGGTTGGGTCAACCCATTTAATTTTTGGATCAGTTTCAGGTCAACCCGTCCAACCTATTTAATTTTCGGGTTGGGTTCGGGTCAATCTCGGGTTGACCCGCGAACCCATTTGACCCACCAATAATATTAATTATTATTATTATTTATGAAATATAATTAAATAAAAATTTAATAAATAAAATATAGCCTAAAATCAAAATTTTTAAATAGTTAACACAAATTTTTAATTTTTAAAATAATTATCACAATTTATTAATTTTTAAATTAATTAACACATTTTTTTAATTTTTAAAATAATTAAACAGGTCATTTCGGGTCAGTTTCGGGTCGACCCAAAATTAAACTGGTCGGATTCGGGTTCAGATTTCTGACCCGCGAAAATATACAGGTCGGATTCGGGTTGGCGTGTCGCTTGTTATTATCAGGTCACAACCCGACCCGCCAACCCGAACCCGACCCATTTGCCACCCCTAGGAATAATTTAACCAATTACGTAAAAATCTTCTAAGATTTGTGGGAATTTAAATTAATATATTATTATTATTATTATTATTATTATTATTAAAAACAACTAATTTAACCATACTCCTTAATTAATTAAGTAAATCGGTACAAATATGACATTTTCAAAACGAGGCAATATAGTTTTTTCCAAACAATGGTACTATTTTTTTTAAATATAAATCTAAGCTTCATCAACTCAGTTTTATTACATGTACATTACTTATTTTGGCATTTCTTGACACTATTTTGGAGAATATTGGGTTTGGGTGATTAATTAATAAATTCCTAGTGATATGACTTTCTTTATTTGGATATAATGCTTTAAATTAAGTTCACATCATCTACTACCTGATTTTTTTTATGTTTATATATATTTTTAAAAATAGTATTTGGAATCGAAAACTCTCATCACTAGATCCTTTCACATGCTATTAATTCCATTAATTAGGGGTTTATTAAACGAAACAATCATTGGATTTTTTAAAAAGTATGTATGCAGCTAGATTAATCTTATTATAATTTTATATATAAATATTAAAACAATATTTTAGATACCATTTTTGGGTTTTTTTTTTTAGTGAAGCTTTTGGGTATTTTGTATGTATCCGGAACTTCTATGATTTATTTGGTATTTCTTATTTTAATTTACATAAATGTTCGTAGATTCTGTTCCAATTTTTTTTTTAGTTTTTAACTATTTGAATTTTTTTAATAGGTATACATTAATTTAAATGCACACACCCGAATGTTCCCGGAGAAGCTCAAATCTTAACCTCTCAGTCATATGCAAGGTGGTTTAACCATTACATTCGAGCGAATGGGACAACTATTTGGATTTTGTTTCTAGATGTTGATTTTTTATTCCAAATTCTCGTATTTAATAACAGTTTTGCTCACGTGCTGGTGTGATAAATTTCATATATTATTGAATCTTTAATATATTACCACATTAACAGTGAACAAATTAACATGTGTCTACGATGCACATTAGAGTTTTTTATTTCGGTTTCGTTCACTTATCCAACTGATTTAAAAATAAAATAAAATAAAAATAAGTAATTTTCGAGCATTTTAATGAAAGAGTTTAGTTCTTGACCATTACTGCCATTTTCCGACATTACTGAATAAACGATATAGGTTTCAGTTATAAGAAAATGATTTTATATTTTGACGGTCTCTTAATTTCTTGAATCTCGATAAATGAATCAAATAATCCACGTATAATGATATCATTTAAAGAAAATTAAATAAATAATAATAATTCACGAGCTCGGCTTGGTGTGCAAGTTCGACTCAGCTCAATCGAACTCAATTTTTTAAATTTATTTTATTAAGTTTAAATAAAAATCTTAAATTATTTATTAAATAATAAATTTAGAAATAAAAATAAAAATTATATAAAACACGATAACACTCGTAAGCCTAACTTGAACTCATTTAACTTGTGCTTGATTGAAGTTCGAGCTCTACAACTATTTAAGCTCGACTCGAGTAGTATCGAGTCGATTTTGAATTTTTTCTAGCCTTAACTCTTCAGTATATAATGAGAGATCCAAGATCGAGCTCCTCAATCTCAATTAATATTGTATTATTAAAAAAAAACTCGAGAAACAGCTAAAAAATAGTGAAATGGAAATGAAATTTGAAATGAGGAGTAATATTTTTATTATTAGAAGCAGACATGCAGTAAATTCGAACCAATGAGAAAGGGTCAAACTGGGAGTTTGGTGCAGTTCGTGTGCACGTGCGCGCAGAGGATAACTCACAGCGGATAGGGGGGTGGTCACCTCCGCGTCTTTTCCCATCACAGGCAGTGGTGTAGGGAATATTCTGCTACGCCTCATTTCATTTTCTCTCTCACCTGCTTTTCTTATTTTCTTTCCGCTTAAAATAAAAAAAAAATTGTCCGAATAATGTATTTATAATTAATTGATCATGAATTTTAGAGTTGGAGAGATATATTCATTTTCATTTAAATTTTATACCCATTTACTTTATATATATATAAAAGAGTTTTTGTTTTTATGTTGTAAAATCCATCGCTCAAGTTTTGATAATTTTTCTTAATTAATCGGCACAAATGATTTAAATTTTTTGAATCTTTAAAAATCGATTTTCTTGTATTGTGGTATCGGGGTCGACTAATATTTTTTAGGAGAATTGTCGATTCAGGACTCAAAATATAATTTAATTATCGATTCATGATCTAAAAGATCAAATAATTCTCAATCCAGGACCTGATATTGAGATCCTGAATTGAGAATTGTATGATCTTTCGGTCCTAGATTGAAAATTTTTGTGATCTTTCAGATCCTGAATTGAGAATTAATATTTCGGGTCCTGAATCGATAATTAAACTATCTTTCGGATCCAGGATCGATAAAACTCCTATTTTTAATATAGTTGATTATTCATTGTTTTAAAATTGACTTAATCACAAGACGTTAAAATTACTTTTTACTAATTCCTAAATCACAACTGGTCCTTAAGAAAAAATGCGATTTAATGTTTTTCTCGAATTTTAAACTTTAATTAGTACAAGTAATTTTTAATTTCTACCAATATAATTCTTAATTGGAAAAGCCAGTATAGTTTTAAAATGAGATAATTAATCACAAACAAAATCCTCAACTACTTATACTCTAATATTAAAACATGGTTTTTATCATCGCAAGATGCGCCAGCTAGATAATTTTTCCCTTTTCATAATTTTTAGCCCACTATAATGAGAAATGGAAATATTCTATTTTAAATAAAAATATTATTTTTATTCAATAAATTATCTTTTAATTATCGTATTAAATATAACTTACAAAGTGAAATGCACAAGATATATAGTGAAAAGAAAATATCCTGCCCATAAATTTGATCAATTCGAAAGTTCAAATTCATATCAATTTAACATAGTTACATTATATATAAATATCTATTATTTCAATCTTAAATGCCTGCAATTTTCTCTTTAAATTGCAATATATTTTCTATGATTTTTTTTTTGACAATTCTTATTCTTATACTACTTCCATCTCATTACATTAGTCTCATATATTTCGGGCATAATAAATAATTTTTGTGAGTGTACTGAAATTAATATTTTATTGATGTAAGAGATTTTTTTTCTATTTTAAAAAATGAGACTAATCTGACGGGACGAACGGAACAAAGCAAGTAATAAATATATTGATTTAAAGTAGAATTTGGACATGAGTAGTGGTGACCATATCTTATGTCTGTAGAGTTTTGGTAATGATTTGTAGCTCACAAATGATTGCCTTTGTTTGCAAATGTCTACATCATTCACCTTTTCCCTATTTCTCCTCTAAATTATTTTTCATTATCAAATTTTTATGAATACGTGAGGTTTATAATATTCTGACTCGTGAATTTACGATTAAAAGTATTGGTTAAAATGAATATGAATTATAAAATTATTAGTTTTGTAAAATTCGTATTTTTTAATTTAAAATAATAACTATGATAATTTTTTATAGTTGTAAGAAAAGAAAATTTTAAATTTGAGTATTAATATGATATTTTTTTTTTGCATAAATGTTTTTTACTTTAAAAAAGGTTCTAAATATTTTAAATATAATCTATGTTTAGAAAGCTTATTTTAGCTCGATTTATGCTCAATTAAGTCACGAACTTTAATGTATTTGTTAAAAAAAAACTTGAAACTCGACTAACTTACAAACGAGTGAAACTTGAATTTATTAGAGATCGTGAATTATTAATGATACAATTATATCTCAAAAGAAAAATATTTATTTTAGTGGATTTATTTAAAAAAAGATTAAATATATTAACCCAATGCTCTAAATATTTTAAATCTTTTATTAAATAATATTTATCCATAGAATATGTATGTCCCGAAATAAATTTTTTTTTAACACCCTAAATAATATTTCAATTTTCAACTATATGTACTTGTGATGTACGAACAGTAACTTGTTGACAAATAATTATTTCTTAATTAATTGACTTTTCCACATTTTTATATATAGAGAGAGTTGTAGACCGTATAAAAAATAAAATCTATACAAATTATAAATGAGTCTAATATCCATAGATTGAGATTAAAAAAACATATACTATTAAAAAATATAATTTTTCTAAACATAATATATATAACAATTAAGCTCAACTTTTAATCACTTACATATTATTCAAAACTACTAACAGGTGAATCACTGTGTGTGTATACAGAGGCGAATCTAGAAAATTATAATTGGGAATGCAATATATGAATAAAATTATATTGGAGGTACATTATATAAATATTTATATATAAAAATAATATATATATATATATATATATATTTAATAATAAAAAATAAATAAATTTTGGGGGTACACTTGTACCCCATTACAATACATACATCCGTCTCTGTGTGTATATATATTGAGAGTTGTGATCAAGTGCCAAAATTAAAGTTTGTGATAAATATGAATGAATCTCAATCATTAGATTGATAGCATTAATAATTGAGATTAAAACATCAAAAACTGAAAATTAATCATAATTTTTGTTTATGCTTAATTATTTTATAAATCATCATTAATTAATTAAACATGAAATCTTAAAAAAAATTAATTTTAGCCATTAATTTTTTAAAATAAATGATATAGATTCATTCTTATTTAACGTACACATGGGATAATGACTGATGTGCCCATTAATATATATAGTTTTCCCCCATGCTATTTTGCCCCCTTTTTTTCAAATACTCAATTATTAAATAATTTTTTCCAAATACTCAATTATTAAACAATGGAATAAGAGGGTGGCTACATAATTTAATTCGGCATTGTCAGGTTGCAATGAATTATTCATTGACAAAAATGAAGGATGTCAATTCGATTATTTTAATTTCTTGGAAAAAAAAACAACTAATTACTTAAACTTCAATATGATTCCCTATTATGATGTGTTGTGATTCAAACTTCAATATATGTGTTGGAGTTTCTAATTGACAGTTCAAATTCAAGAAATTAAGTCTCTCAGGATTATATAATTAGATGAGAGAGAGAGAGAGATGCAATGCAATATTGCTTATCTTAATTATTAATGAAGGTGATAATTAATTAAGTATAGATTAATGAAATGGATTCCAACCAGCTCCCATTAAACAAATGGGTTTAGCTAGCTAATCTAAATCTAATCTAATCTCTAATGTGGACCACACATTAATTAATTTCATGTGATGTTTGGAATCTTGCATGTTCTCTACAAATTTTACCCTGCCTGCTTTCTACATTCACTCTCTTTTTAACTTTTCAACTCTCACACATCTATTTTATTGGACGATACATAGAGTTGTATTTAAATATGAACTCATCTTTAGATTTTAACTATGATTATATATATATATATATATATATATATAATGTATGTGATATTTCATTACATTATGTATGTTGCTTCATTATAAGACATTTGCATGATAATTCATTATAGTACTTCATTACAGTGAATTATTACAAAAATACGATAATTAAGTATCTTACACATTGCAATGATGTATCATCCTAACTATAATAATGTTCATAGTTCATTTCTGTAGATAAGTTCGTATTTGAACGTATTTGAAGGGATTAAATGCTAAAAAGTGAAAAAAGATGCTAAATAGAAATAAATCCTAGATCATTAATTTTGATGGATGAATGGTCAAGATTGAATTTTTTAGATTGATAGTTATTTATTTTGATGTGGGTGGTTATGCAATTCAATTATGTATAAAATAATAACTAAACAAGCATAAAATACTAATCAATCAAGCATGTTTAGCATTTTAGCACAAACAACATTTTAGCACAGGATTCGCTCCCTAAATAAAGAGAGAGAGAGAATGGATTATAAACTAAAATATTAGAACATACTAAATACGAATAAATCCTAGATCATTGGTTTTGATGGATGAATGGTAGAATTTTTTAGATTGACAGTTATTTATTTTGATGTAGGTGGTTTCACAATTTAATGATGCATAACATAATAACCAAACAAGAATAAAATACTAACTAATCAAGTATATTTAGCATTTTAGCCCAAACAACATTTTAGCACATGATTACCTCCATATATACATATATATATATATATATATATATATATATATATATAGAGAGAGAGAGAGAGGGGGTAGGGATGGATGGAGGGCACGTTGAAAGTTTATTGGGGGGCGGTTTAGGGTTGAAAATGTGATGATGCAGTGCAAGTGCAGGCTCCCATTTTCTTACAAGTTGAGAGTAATTAATTAATTAATTGTGATTACGTTTCTGTTTGGAATATTTTAGAAGCTAATTAAACAACAGCCGACCAAAGTTGAGGTCACCACGTGAACCCACCATCCCCCAATCCCCATCCATCATCATCATCATCATCCCTCTCTCTCTCTCTCATCTCTCTCTCTCTCTCATCTCTCTCTCTCCACAGCAGCCTGCAGCTTCATGATTTCTCATTTCCAGATGTTAATGGTGTCTGTCTACCTATCGTCTGCATCATTATTATTATTACTACCTTTGTCAACGCTTGCTGGCTTCTTCTTAATTGAGGGTTGTTAACTATGTTTAACGAACTAATGGAGATGTTTATTTTGAGGGTTAACATTTTAAAATCTGTTTAGGATTAATTAATATTACAATATTCCATCCTCCACTCAGAGATAATTGGGTTTATTCTCTTGCACGTTTTTATGTTATATATGGTGTTAGATTCGCTGCTTAAACTTAAATTTATCTTAAATCAAATTAATTTGAGTTTTTAGATCGTCAAATCAACAATTGATATTAAAAAGATACATACATATATAAATATAGAATAGTGTTCGGGTGAGAAATATCGTTAATACGAGAAAATGAGAAATATTGTATTTTAATATTAAAATATTTCATTTTAATATATATATCCTGCATTTCAAAAAAAAAAAATTATTTTTATCTTCAATATTCATAATTTTTTTTTATTGTATTTTTAGATTGTCATTTTATTTAAAAAGTTGTTCACTTTTGTTCATTCTCAAATTCGCATGGTAACAACATTTCTGATATGATCACTTCTCTATAAATATATAGTGTGAAATTAATTTGCACCATAATAATTAATATTGTGACATCATAAATATACATATAATGTGCATTGACATCTGATCTTATCTTAATATTATGTCATTTTATGATCCATAATTCTGGATAAGAAAATAGACATTATAATCTCTGTGTTTTTTTTTTAAAAAAGAATTTCTCTGTCTTTCCCTCGGTTTTAACTTCGTCAATATATTAATTAAGTGTCGATTTCAGATAGTAGCTTGTGACAATAATTAGAAATTAATAACAACATATATATAAAATAAAGCTTAGCAGAAGAATTCGTGTGGGATAATGTTGATTATTGAGTTACAAAAATAAAGCCAGATTCCCACATAAATGGAAGAGCTCATAATTTATAATAACATCTTAAAATATAATTATAATTAAAATATTAAATAATATTATTATAAAGTTTAAAATCTTTGTGTCTTGTAAAGTAGTTGATTAGTTTGAAGGGCATGACAAATGACAGGAGTTGATTAAATTGTTAAATAATTAATTGTCGAGAAAAATATTTTAATCAGACAAAAGAAAGCAAAATGATTGCAATAAACATGATTTTCAATATCTATATATATTACAGCAACGTATTGTATTATTAAATCAAGCCATGAAGATTTTCTTTTCTTTTCTTATTTTAGAAAATACAATCGATGTACGATTAAAAAAATTAATAAAAGACATCTTCAAAAGTAAAATATTAGTTTATATATAGAGAGATTATTTCATTCGTACATTGATGTGAATTAAATTGTTATTTAAAAAAAGAAAAAGAAAATAAAAAGTGGATAAGAATTTAGGGTATTGTCCCGACATAATAAAATTAACGGCAAAACTCTGATTCTCATGCTGGAGTTGTACTTTAATCTTAATTTTAAGAGATATTTATGTCTGGAAAATATTTAATTAAATAATCTTTTAAATAAATTAGTAAGCACAACTTTATTGTTTATTGCAAAATTCTGAGGCAAATCCAATACTAATTATAATTAGTACAACTGTACATGAGAAAGCAATAAACTCTTTGTAGCTGATGCTTGTGTCTCTTATTTAATTAATCAACAATCAATCAGAGGAAGAACAAATCCTGAAATATGCATCTTCATATGTATATCTTCATCACGTAATACTCCGTTGCACTACGCCTCTTATTTCTTTTCCGTCGCTTGTTTTGTAAAAATAGTCTGAAATACCGAATTCCTATCTGTTTTGCTTATGTTATGTTGCACAATAAACCTTTTGTTGTTGCATTCTTTTTGTGAAAATGGGTTTTTTTTTAATGTTTTGCAAATTCTTACATTTGTTATTCGACAAAAGTCTTTCGTTGTTTCGAAAAAAAAAATTTAAAATGTACCATACCACTATAGCGTGCCCAAAAGTCCGGGAAGGCTAATTAGGGGCGTTACAAAACAACATAAATTAATTAATAAACAATTATTATAACTAAACCTTCCATTTTTAGCTTACGATTTTATTTTAATAAATATATGTAGATATATAGATTAGGTAAAGTATGTTAATCAATTAGTACATATTTGAATAAGTGTACATTAATCTTAAACACACACACCCACTCACATACTCAGATGTCCCTCTGAAAATTCGAATCTATATGACATCTCAGTCACAGACAAAGTGCTTTAACCACTATACCCCGAGCCAAGGGACAACTCAAACTCTTTAGTTGTTTATGAAAGCCATTGTCTCATATTTTTAATTAAGGTTTGATTTTGAAATGTCTTTTCATATTTATATCATGGATATAATTTTTTCTAAAATTGGTATAGTTTTAGATTTTTATATCATGTAAACTTCAAATTCATTTTTCCTTTTTATTGATCTTGTTGTTTTTCAACTATAAATTAGGTTAATCAACATTCAAAGTGGATCAAGTGAGCTCACCTTGAAGAATCAGCTCCTAAAGAAGGTCCATTTTTTGCCCATGTCTAGGCCCAGTAAGGTTTCAGCAAATTAAATATGATTGTCTTAGAAATTTGTTCTCGTTCCCTCTCTCTAAATGTATATAGATATGTGGTGTGATTTAATTGCATGCAGCAGCATATAAGAACATTACACGACATTATTTCGCAATAAAAATTTTAATAATTCTAAAAAAAATATTAGACCAAAAAAAAAAAAAAAGGAAAGTAGAGTAAAATTTCTTTTCCCTGAGGTTCTAAGTACAACACTCCAACTCAACCATAACCAACATTAATACACTCTAAAGCCTATACTTGAAAAAAAAACCAATTTTTTGTAATCGAAAGCCTCAGAAATATCATACAGCCGATCAGCACGAGCGTAGGAGAAGTGGACCTACCGAAGAGCTGAGCATATCGCTCAGGGCTACTTGAACCTCATTCGACCCGTGTTCGCAGCTTATCAAGCTCGACAGCAATGGAAAGAAGCAGCACAAGTTCTTCTCAAACGAGGTATCTCCCAAGCTGCTTATAGCCTGCAGGGTTGCGACAATAAGAGGTGCTCGCGCGGCCAGCTCTCTCCGTCTTCCAGATCCGAGGGGTACCATCCACTGCGGCTGTCTCTCGAGAGATGATGATGAATTGGTAGGGCTCTGTCCGGAGCAAGCTACTACGATGTAAAACTGCAACACCTCCTGGCAGAGGTTCACGAGGTAGGACTCCACTTCTGACTCGTCGTAACTAGGAGGTCGGTCGAGGACGAGATTCTGCAGGAAAGTGAGGCAGATTTGGTAAGATTCGTTCTCAAGGCGGAGTAGAGGAGGATCCTGCATCTGTGTCATGGACCCGAGTTCTTGGAGCTTTGGACGCAGCAAACGGTCGCTATTTATCTTGTGAGCATGGAATGCCACGGCATGGACAGCGTCGAAAAGGATAACGGTGTTTTTAACGGATAATTGAGCTCTGTACATGTTATAGATCTCCACTATAGCCTGCCATATTCCAAACAAGAGTTATAGCAGATGAATAGAAAAGTTCAATTTTTCGAATTGCACTAATTTCATGTTACCTACCTGTATTAGAAGAAGCTGAATGGCAGCTCGGCACTTGGCATCCGATATAGCTGCGTACAGGCGCTGTCTCCTCAAGTTATTATCCAAGTCATCGTTGAAGGCAGCAGATTCATCGCGACTAGCATTGGGGTCTTCTCTCTGGACAACGGCTTTATTATTGTCATCGAGGAAAAAGGAGAAATCAGGGCATGTTTCAGTTGCTGCTTCTTTGAGAGATGAAACCACATCAAACCATTTTTCCTCAGAGAACAACTCCCCAGCATTGCTCATTAGGCGAACGAAAGCGGCAATACCAATACCGGCAAGGCTTTGATGAGGGCGCTTGATAAAACTAACCAGTAACATGAGCACCTTCTTCAGAAGAGGATTGACTGTATCGTAAAAATTAACAAAGAGATCTACAACAAGTTGTAGAGCCAATGTGCACGTCTCGTAAAGCCATGAATCTTGATCTACTTCCTCCATGCCTCCATTGTCAGTGTGCACAGACTCGTCACTGGATGGGTCGATAGCACGCCGTGCATCATCAAATATTCTAAACAGGACAGACTCAAATACCTTTTCCCACAAGGCTAGGGAGAAATGTTGGCCGTAGTTGCGTAAAGTATCAAAGAGTAACTGTACAGCACTCTTCCTGATTTCAGGCCTTGGGTCGAAACTCAGTTCAGATAAACCTGGAGAGGAAGAGAAATAATTTCATTCAACTTAAATTAATCATATTTTATGGGTAAATAGAGCTTCCAATGAAGACCATATCACAGGCAACCAGCATAATGACCAAAAAAAAAAAAGAACATTTCTTTACCTGCCAACAAAGGAAACCATAAATAGAGATGGTCCACCCTATCTGCATTTTCCGCACTGTCGGACTTTCTTTCTTTAGGTGAAGATGGAGATATCGTTTCGGGAGACTCTTTTCCTAGATTTCCTTCCGCAAGTTTTGCGGCACAGTACCGAAGGAAACCAATGGCATTGAGACTAATTTCTTTATTGAATCTAGTATTGGTGAATGCAATTAAACAATTTACACAATCCGTAAATGTAGTAGTTTCAGTTTCAGTGATGTATGGAAAATAATCGCGAACAATCTTCTCAATTATTTCAAAGGACAGGAGAACAATGTTCTTATGATCATCATAGGCCGCAGTAGTGAAGACCTGCAATTGAGAATGAGAACACAAGGTTAGGCGGCGATATTCATCAGCATAAGCTTTATTGGTCCCAAAAGCAATAGTTTTGAAAGGGGACAACTACTACTTAATCCTGATTTAAGAGGTCCATACCATGAACATGCTCTTCCATCCGGATTTGACATTATTCACCCGAGATAACACCATCTGAGAAACACATCTGATAATCAATTCTCTGATTTCAACAGCACTACTCTTGCGCATCACAATTACGAAAGGCTTCATAAACTCATTCTGAAAGTTGTAGTTAGCCAATTCTTCCCTCTCCAAGAATTTCATTGATAACTGGCGCAAAGAGTCCATTGCAAATATTGCAATTGAAAGGTTTTCTGAACAGCCAATGGTAACAAAAAAATCGGAGAGTACTTGCCAAATCTTTGACCATACAAGCCTAATGCGGTTCATGTTATAGTGCCTGTTCAAGGGAACAAAATAAAATTACTCGCATGATCAATGAAAGGACAAAGTAAGAAAAATAATAAAGAAATGTGGAAAGAAAGTAAAGGGCCATGGTGAGTAACATACGCAATTTCAACAATCTTAGTGAGGCTGAAAACCCGAGGATCAGATGTAGATCGCAGTTCATCCATGGATACCTTGCAGAGAGCCTTGACAAAATCAACTATGGCCTCACTATTAAGCTTTTGACTCCGAGTGAATATGCGGTTTACATCACCAACTTGTTCCAGCATGTTTAAGTTAGACACCAAGTTGTTCATCTGTTCAGAAGTAATTCCAGCAGCAACATTACCACCAATACCAGCACTATCATATGAGCCCCTCCTCACTGCAGAAGCTGCACTTTGAATCTTCCCAGGCCCCTTCTTTCTTAGAACAGGAAGAATATTTGATCTGGTTTGCTTGGATTTGTCTAATTCATTATTCTGGATTGCAAAGAAAGCAGCATCTGGTGGAGCACCTTCACCCAGTAGATGCAAATGCTCAAATCGTGAGACACATGTTAATATATGTTCCCATGCATCCTGTAAATAGTTCCCATCCTCATCTGCTATGGTCACTAAGATCTGTTGATGCAAGTGAACTGATGGATCAGACCACGTCAAAAAATCTTAAAAATTGCTGAACAGGAGAAATTAACTTTAATTATTTCCCTTTAATTTTAAGGAACAATGACTAAACTTTTACGAGCATACCAATTATCCCATTTAAGATTTCATACCAAGAGTAGAAACTTAAAAGTTTCACATTCATCCTCATATTATCTAAATCAAGAAAAGAAAAGGAGTCTTTATGCATATTATAACAAGCTTATCAAACAACAGAACAGATACGACTCAAACTAATTAAAAACTTACCTTGATTGCATCAATGTTTTTCCTTTTTATATCAGCAGGTGAGTGGAGTGAAGTAAACTTGGCTAATGATGTAACAAAAGCATCTCGGTGAGTTTTCATGGACATTCCTGCAGTAACATGGACTGCACTACGAAAACCCTCTAAACAGAGGGCTATCACATCATCATCATCACTTTGGTCAAGTGGAACACTAAAGGCAGCCAGCATCGGAGCCCAACAAGCTTCAATCATGAATCTGAGGATAACCATGTCTGTGGCAGGATAATAAACTGACCTGCAAGATTACAACAAAATTCAACTTCATAGTCTTAAATGCTAACCACCACCATTTTTTTAAAACAATCAGAAATATCGATAGATATACCTGCTTCTCCATCTGGCACGATAAGTTATTTCAAGCAATACTTCATTATTCATCATATTCCTCATGCATTCTCAATTTACTTATTATAACTATGTTCACATTTGTCAAAATAAATTTTAGAAAAGAGATGCTATTATGGCTAAGCCTTCTAAAGTAAAGATAATGAGGAACATGTAAATAAAATAGAAAGATTGGTATGAGAAAAAGCAAACTCATGACCTGCCCAAGGATAATTCTAGGCTCTTAACCTAAAAAGGAGAACATTTCAAAATTAAACGTACTCCGATTTGCGAGCTTTCTCTTTGAACTGTTCCTGCATGTGTCTCATCAAGTCATCACTGGTCTCCATACTGTCTTCCCCACGCTTACGAATCACAATGTTTAGTATGCTATCTAAACCTAAACCTCTATTTGAGTTCACAGACTGCTTCTGTTGGATGGAGAAGTTATCTTCCTTCATTTTGATCTCACTTCTAGATATCCGTTCAAACAATGATCTCAAGTACTCCTCAGGTAGATCTTTTCCATCATCAATCCCACGATTGTTCCTTATAAAATCGTCAGCTGACATCTGAATACAAAATCAGAGATTTAACAATTGCAAGAATTAAACCTTTCTACCAAAATTCAATCAAACAAAAGTTTACAGTTTTACCTTGTTCTTCACCATAGGGTTGTGTGAATCAGTGTTCAGCAATATAACAGAGTAGGCTAGCACATAAGCTGTGTCAGCACTTGTAAAGACCTTTGGATTACATTTGCAATAACATTCAGCAAACTTTTCCATAATGCGATCAATTTTCTGTGCCTCACCAGGCAACCTAAAGCCCTGTAGGAAGATCCTGATGGCCTCATCAAACTCCATCCCTTGGAAATCAAATGAATCAACATAAGCATGCATTACTTTCAGCGACATATCTTCTCTTTCACCCAAATAGTCTCCAATCAGAGTTTTATCCAACCCAGATGCATTTTTAAGGAAAGCTGCTATCTCTTCTGCAGAGTTTCCGACCTTATTTGCATTTATCAGGAACTCAATGCCTTTCTTGGGTTTCCGGTTAAAAAGAGAAATGCCTTCCTGCCACATTGACAATGATATTGTACAGACTGGTAGAAGAATTATTGACCACAAATCAAACAAATTTAACGTAAATTGTACCTGAAGTTCAAGTTTATAGGCACGGCGCTGCTCTAGGGTTGAAACATCAGAAACTTCACTGGAAGCTTCAGACTGTGTATCTGATCCTTCAGTTGGCTCATCTACATTGCCATTTAAGTGAGCGGGACTCCCCGTATCAGAACTGTTGTCTGCCAAATCTAGTTTCTTCAAAGTCTGAATATCTGGAATCCGCAATTGTTTGTTCATCCAGCTACCCATACATTTCAGGATAGCAACTAAACACTTCATAGCTTCTAGCTTCATAGTAGTATCTTGAGGGGGCTGAAGTGTACTTTGAACACCAGGTGGAACACCCTGAGCAGTTTTAAGTAGTCCGTTGACCATTCTGGAATAAAAAATAAAATGACAAGAGAAACAAGTGGCATTACAATTATATAAGTTAGCAATGTGACACGTATCTTTAGAATGCCCAGTAGTTATTTGACAAAGGAACCAAAGAGCATGAGCATGAGCATAAAATTAAAATCACAAAGAAACAGTCAATCCTTACCTCTCGAATATATTAGAAGCATTCACGTCACAGTCATAGTTGAGGAATATGTCTATCAAGATCTGTGAATCAACACATAGCTTCTCCAAAAAGCGAAGAACTGTCATCTTTTGCTGGAAGTTTGGTTGCACAACATTTTCCAGCACCCGGAGGACTATCATAGGAAAAAATACCCCTATTTCTGCTTTCAATCCAGCTCTAAAACGTGACACCAGGCTTATAAATATGGAGCACGAAAGCTGGAAAACAATCATATGGGTTGAAGCACTGTTCTTCAATAGGGACAAACACAAGTACTGCTTTATAGCATCCAAAAATCTGTTTAAGAAGAAACACAAAGTGGTGATTAATAGTTAATTCCTTGATCCTTCAACGGTTTCATCAATTAAAATTTCTATAACAAAATGTTCTGAAACAAATTATCATATAATTTCATCTAAAACAATTAATTACCAATACCCAACAAAAGTCAATTTGGAGCAAATGGTGACATCCACAATAGTAATAATTAAAATCAAGAAATCCAAGAACCGAAATGAAGATTTTATACAATTTATGCACCAATTCACATTGGCACAGTCATTTTCCAAACTGTAAAAGAAATTAATTGACTGTTTGTTTAACCACCATGGTGAATAAAAGTATAAAATCATTTTACCCTGTGATGTTATTTGAACTGAAATAACTTTCATCCAGTATTGGTTGATTGTATAAATGAAAATAATAATAACAAATGAGCAGGTTATTCAGGTCTAATTTTTTTACAGGCCTGGACAGCTCAAGCAAAATTGCCAGCTCTATGTATAATTAGTTCTTTAATCTTTTGAGGGTGACACTCTAAAGCATATGCATTCATTCCAGGACATATAATATTAACTAGGATTATTCAATTCCAAAAGGTTGATGGAAAATATCAATACATGACAAACATTTACTAAAAAATAGAACAAAATGAGCATCAAATGCCTGCTTGATGGCATGTAAGACAGTGCAGAACTAGTGCAAGTAGGAAAAAGTAACCAACTAAATGATGATAAAATAAGATGACCCACATGATTAAGGGATTGACTGGTCATTTCCATTAGGAGTAAATTAGTTGTTTAGGCATTTCAAATCCCCAACACGGACCACAATTCCAGGACATTTACATTCTCGGCAGTCGGTAACTGTATAAGAACCCTCAAAGTTAAGGTAACCCAACTAGCAGAAGGAAAATTGAGAAACTATTCTAGCAACAAACACTATTTCAGCTTAGTTATTTATTGGCTTTAGAAGCAACTCACTCCAGGCACAAAGAATATGCAGATCTTATCATAAGTCATAAAACGTAGGGAATTACTCTGCTTAATATTTTCAATAGATAGCAGGTTAGCTCTCTCTCTCCAGTTATTTCATATGCTGCAATTAGTCTCCTCCACAGCTTACAGCATTTCTAAAGTCCTACATATAACCTTGCTAGCTTAATATTAAACTTTAGATGTTAATCTCAGGTACATATAGACTGAGATATAGAAAATGCTGAACAATAGTTATGGAAGAAAGAAACTAAATAAAGCAACAAAAAATTACCTTTCACTAGTTCTAAATATTACACCAGCATTTTCCAGTAAAATTTTAAGCAATTCCAATGCCACGATCTTCCCCTTCATTGCCTGGGGGTCCGTAGCAGCATCCTTGGGTGGAGTCTTCATTGAGAGCTTACACAACGCCCGGAAAACCAAAAAAGCATCCCGCCTCAACTTGTTTCCGATCTGCACCTCCAAATCATCATCCCTTTCTCCCTCGCCCTCTGCTAACTCTCCTTTCCTACCTTCTAATGCTGTCTTATACATGCTGATTTCCCAATACTTAGCATCCAACATATCCTTATCAGTCGAGTCCAACAAATCTGCCGGATTTGTGCCCTCCACTGTTGAGGTCTTTGTCTCAAATGCCCCATCATGGATCTTAACCCCTGATCCTGCAGCACCACTAGGCGTACCAGGGCTGAAAACTCCGTCAATGTCCTGCATTATCTTAGTAATAAAACCCTGAACTAAAACTGTCATGGAACCATCCACATCCGTCTTCTCCACTGGTTCCATAAGCTCTGCCACCACAATAGGCTGTAACGGAACAGTCGACGAATCAGCCTCCATTCTTCTAAACACAATAACTAGCATCTGAATTAACGACGCTTTGGCAGTCGTCTGATTCACCACGTTCTTACTACTCAGATATATATCATAACAAGTCCTCACGACTTGCAAAAGACAATCACCGTGTAGTCGCAGCGAGACCGACGTAACCGCCGAGAGAAGCGCTTTGATCACCAGCAATTCCGCATTCTCATCCCCCAACTCGTGGCACTTGCAAGCGGAATCAATCAATTTCGAGAGCAAATTCGCGTCAGCGCCACCGCTCGGGTCGGCTTCGCCGTGTAGATATCCATGGGCAATCAGTTTCTGTACCGCATCAATAGCAGGCTCCGCGACTTTGAGGTAGTTCGAAGAGAGTGCATTGATTAGTGGACTGAGAACGATCTCGGAATCGTACAGGGAGAGATCTAGCAGGACTCCTGGCAGCAACGAGGCGTCCGGATCAGATTGGGCAGACGGCGACGCAGGCGGCGACGCGGCAGTAGGGTTTTTGTTGGGCGAGGTGAGATGCTCGATAACCGATTTGCACTCGCTGCCGAGCTTGGAATGCTTCCGCCACGTCGCATTTTTGGCGATCTTCTCGAGCGCGGGGATTAGGACTTGCTGTAAGCGGGAATCAGCTTCCGAAGAAGCCATTCCCGAGCTAGAAAATTGGGGTGGAAGGATCGAGTCTGCGTCGGAAATGGATGCGGCAGAGTCACCGGTTGATCTGAGCTTCCAGCGTGGCGGCGGTGGTCGGCGGTAAGGTGGTGGCGAGGTAGCGGATCTAGAGAGAGAGGCGAGAGGAGAGCGGAGCTCTGCGGGTGGCGTGCAGCAGTGTGTGGATCGTGCAGTTGAATATGGATTTGATTTGGAAATTGGAAGTGTGAATTTCACGGTCTCCGAAATTACGAGAATGCCCTCTTGATTATGATTTCAAAAATTTAGTAAAATTCCCATTATTAATCCTCCCGTTGCCCAAATCTCCTTTAAAATGGAAATTAATTTCATTTATTACTCTTTTTTGAGGAATTAAATATTTACTCTCGATTTCTTTGAATCATTTTGCTAATTTATTTGGAAAACAAAAATCCGCATTCTATATCTGAATCTTTGCAATTTATACTAACAAGATAATAATTTATTGATATTTACTTGATATTAAAATATTCTTTGGACCATTTTACCCTATCTATTTTTATTTATTGCAGAAGAAAAATCAGATTTAAGGATTATTAATAATTTAATTGCTATCTTAACCTAATTTGGTATAAATCACTTTAAGAATATATGAAAAAAATCATATCAAGTATTTTTTTTTTTTCAAAACTTAAAAGGTTTTTGGCCAATTTGAAAATATGTAACGATGTTTTAGTATTTTAAAAGGAATACAGGGTTCACTGTAATATTTCCTGCAGGGGGCAAGATAGGGAATGCAACGAAATTTTGGTCTTCATCTGGGTTGGCTATTCAAGATCTGGATGCCATTAATTTATGGGGAAATTAGTAATTTTATTCGAAGTATATTGGAAATTTATCATAAATTTATTCTATTAAAAAAAGATTGTCCTATATTTTATTTCATTTGTGGGTTTGATTTCAAAAGCTGTGAGTTTTTTAACAATTTGTGAGTAAGCTAATTGTTTTGAGCAATTAAATTTGGAAGTTATGCCAAGATTTTTAGGTTATGGAGTTTTATTATAATGTTTATTTTTATTAGTTAAAAATATATTGGTGGCTGATGAGATTAAAAATATGCATTACCTTGAAAATTGTCGAGTTAGGCCCCAAAATAGAAATATATGTGTTTATGTAAGTGTAAGTTGTCAATAAGTAATAAAGTGAAAATATTTCGAGTGTAACATTTTTTTTCAAATCTAATTATTTTAATTCTTCTATTTAACAAACATATTTCTATTAAATTAAATATAAAAATTCAAAACACATACATACAAATTCTTAAAATCCAAGCCCCGCTAGAGTTATCAATTGGGCCGGGCCGACCCAGCCCAATATGGCCCAGCACGGCTGAGGCCCAACCCATAAATCAAATGGGTTTAGTGGGTCGGGTATAGGTGTATTTGATGGGCTTATATTGCGCTTTTTTTAGGCCCAGGCCCATCTGAGCACGGGACCAGCCCGGTTCAAGTCCATCTCAATTTTTAGTTAGTTTTTATTATTTTATACTAGTTATTTTAATTCTTTCTATTAATTTAAATACTAAATAAATAATTTTAAGTGTTCACAATTAAATCTAACCTAATTGAATAATGTTTCTGTAAAGAAAAGTTACAAATACTTCTCAAAAATTAATTTTAAAATTTAAAAAAAAAATAATAATAATAGTACATATTAAACCCATCTCCGGCCCAGCTGAAGCCCACCTTATATCTAGCTCAGGCCCAATCCAAGCTCACATCATAATATTCCTGGTTGTGCAGCTTGTGCTGGGCCAAGAAAAATAAAAATTGGGCCAGCCCAGAATAGCCCATTTCACTAATGATCCCGGGCCGGGCTGGGCTGGGCCGGAATGGCCCAGTTCACAACTTGAGGTAGCCTTTTCTTTCTCTCTAATTTTTATTCATTTCCATTTGATGCCCTGTTATTTCATGCTCTCTCTCTCTCTCCCCATGATTTATGTGTTTTATCCAATTCATATTCTTTCCTGAGTTTCCCATTTTGGAACATCTAAATGACCCTTTTGATTTTCTGAGCTCATTTTTCTTTGTATTTTGGGGTCTCTCTCTTCTTTAAGTAAACTTTGATCGTCACCATGATTTTGTGGTAAGTTTTGCAGCAACAACTATATCTGTAAAGGCGTGATTCCTCAATTTCTCTCATTCTTTTAATTTAGAGGTGGCCAAACCGAATTGGAATCGCCACATACAGTTCTGAACCAAAACCCGAACTGTATTTGGGCGGGCCGGTTTACGTTCAAGCAAATAATCAGAACTGGCGGTTTTAAATCATTAAACCGTCAAAATTTTAAATTTTTTTAAGAATATACTACCTCCGTCCCGCTACAATTGTCGCTTTTTCATTTTGGCACATTAATTTCGGAGCTAATGTTTAGTAGCTAATTGTAGCTAATAATAAAATTGGCAATCATAATTAACTTGTTTAAGACTTATATAAGTTAATTACGATTGTCAATTTTATTATTTATCGTAATTAACTACTAAACACTAGCTTTGAAATTAATGTGTCAAAATGAAAAGCGACAATTGTAGCGGGACGGAGGGAGTATAGTTTTTTTTTTTTTAAATGGTTCGAACCGACGGTTCTGAACAGTTCAATCAGTTTGAAATTTTGAAATTTAAAACCAATCAATCAGAGCGTGTCACGTCATCCCGAATCGGCGATTCAATAAGAAATTTTAAAAATAAAATTAGAAAATAAAATTTTCAAACCTCTGATTCGGAACAGCTACAATAACGCGGTGGTTAAGGTTCCATTTTTTTCGAACTGGAACTGGCGGTTCCAACCGGCACCAAAACCGTAGCCACCTTTATTTTAATTGCACTCCTTTATTTTATTGGTATAATAATTTCATTAACATTGGTCCAGCATGGTTACATCAACCGGTCAATAGGAAACATGGATCTCCAAGAAATCTGATTAAAGAGGTTAACAACATATTTTGCCAAAAGGAGAGCAGTTTTAATGCTACGCATATTGCGTACCTAAAATAAAAAACAGACGGTGTGGAGTCAACATAATATTGAAGCTTTTGTGGGATAGACTCAATCGTTTCATCTACCCGAACAAAATTATGACTATAGTAATGGAATCAATGAAAATATTAATAAGATGAATATGCTCGTCAAGGCAAATAGTGCATCCAAAAAGGCCTGCAAGTCTTCTTGCCTCCGTAGCTATCTTGATTGGTTGAATAGGTAGGGTCCAAGCTACAACAATCCTATTCTCCGTGACTCAACACGATAAAAGCCAACCTCAAGGTGGTTTCCATGATCTTCTTTCTGGTAGAATCCCCAAAAAAGGTCTAACTTAAGCTCCCAACATAGCTTCTCGAGAAGCTTGCCAAAACGAAATTCTCTGCTCCTCTGAGAAACGTTATTGAGATCGTCCATCACCATAATTGATGTTGCAAGTAAACTTCTAAACCATCCACAATAGAATAACCCAAATTTCAAAACCAGATTTTGGGAATTCTTTCACAGTTTCACACTCTTACTCCAATATCATGGAACTCAGTGACCTTGCATTACAATGCAAAAGGTATGCCAAAATCAACTCTCATTCTAGACTTTATTAATTTTACCACAAAAAATAAAGTAATGCACTATAGTAGCTTTGAATTTCTTGCACTGTCGACAGATACCAGTTGTGGGCATATGGTGTTTCAAATGATTGGCTTCGACCGGTATGAAATCCTTCGAGGCTCGCCATATGAAGATCCTCACCTTTGGTGGAAGCTTAAGGGACCAAACTAGCTCTTTCCAGTATTTGTTATCAAGTAAAGTTGTGTGACCGAATCTTAGTTAAATAGTCATAATTAGTAGAATATTGGCCATTTTCATCAAAGCACCAATATCTCCTATCCTTTTTTCCATGATTATCAATACTAATTTCAGAAATGGCCCCAATCTCATGTGGCAAACACAATTGTTCGAGTCTCCTCATATCCCATTGCTTATTTGAATTCAGCAGGTCAACAAAATATTGTTAACTTTCACACCTCACCCTCTAAAGATAAAACACTAAACACAATGTTAACAAGACAAAATATATACAAAATAAGCATATTCAACTCCCTCAAGGTTATACCCATTGGTGCCTTAAAGAGTGGGTCACAAATAAAAAATTAATAAAACAGTGAAATTTTTGTGACTTAGATTGGCCTGCAGATCTCTACGACTCAGCAGCCACTTTCTCTCTCATGTGCAGAACATCATGTGGCAGCCATTGATTGGTGTTATTAATTTTTAAACTGCAATTTAGACTTTATATATATATATATATATATATATATATATAGAGAGAGAG
>JAPKLW010000301.1:405513-437731 GCA_026898455.1 Plectranthus barbatus
TTGTGTTTTAGTCATTGCTTGTTTTCATATCAGCCATTGATTTTTTTTAGATCTGATGGACATGATTCATTCTTTTTTCTTACAGGGGGATTTTTTTTTTACATGATCCCTCCTATAGGGAGTGGATCCAATGAGAAAACTCTTAACGTGAGAAAATGAGAAAGATGCTTGATTGCATTCACGGCATTGCTTGATTGTATTCAGGTCGTTGCTTGATTGTGCTTTAGTTGTTGCTTGATTATTTTGTTGCTTTATTGCATTTTAGTTGTTGCTTGATTCAATATCGACCATTGATTTTTTTAGATCTAATGGACATGATTCATTTTTTTTTCTCACAGGGGAATTTTTTTTACATAATCCCTCCTCTATATATATATATATATATATATATATTTTCTCACAGGGGATTTTTCTCTATGTTTTTCACTCTTTTTCTCTATTTGTTTTGGTCTAAGAGATTTCCAATTCCAATATCACACTTTTTACGCAGAACAAAATAACAATTGATACTTTGACCGTATCAAAATCATTTGGCTCATATAGAACTTGTTTTTTTAAAAGCTTAAACCATTATTCTTCACAAAGAAAATGTCAATAACTATCATAAAAGGAAAATAATTTTCATTATCACAAATAATAACGAAAATAATTTAAAAAAATATACAACAATGAGAAGCATAATCAAATTAAATGAATCATATTTGAACAAAGTGGAATTTTTAAACCCATCAAAGAATCATATTCATGGTTCAGCATATTTACCCAAACATCCACATACATAATACCCATTCATTATAAAAATTACAAACCAAATAGTTGATAATTAATTACATGAATAATATACACCGACTAATATTGGTATGTTCCTTAATCAAGATTTCAAATTCACGACAATTGTATTTAACATTAATCTTGAAATAAAATAAAATTATAATTAAAGTGTACCTCAATGGAGCTCCACGAAACAAATAAAGGTAGAATCTAACTTCATTTGCAACTAAAAAATGTAGCCATTTGGAAAGTAGTAACTGCAACCAAAAAAATTTGGACTGGAAATTACTAATTTTACTTGCTTGATTGTTTCTATGGAGTATTTTCTTACGCAAAGCGATTGAGAGGATAAACCCTCCATCAGCTATACAATCGGAGGGAAATGTACAAAGAGTTGAATGAGGGGACAGGTGCCGCTGAATAAGGGGAGAGAGAAACATGACTTTTAGATCTAACACTATTCACTAAAAGTTGTTTTCACTTTCAAAATTCAAATGGATTGGGCATTTGGACTATTAAATATAATAATGGGCTTGGAAGTAACATTTGCATGATTTTGCATGAATTCTATGGGGTGGGCGGGAATTCTGAGCGGGCTGCTACAGTGCAGTTCGGTTCCCTTTTAGTATATAGTATAGATATAGATATATAAATAAATATAGAGTATACATAAATTTTAGGGCCCCTAAAAAATGGGAGCCCTAGGCCCAAGCCCTCCCTCAGGGCCGGCCTTAGTCAAATATTAACAGGACACGGTAATAATTTATATTTGTAAGTATTTTTATTAGTAAGCGTGAAAATTTTATCATTTTAAAAAATATGATTAAAATAACAGGACATAAAAAAAAGAAAAATATTGTAAGACAGAAAAAATATAAAAATAGAAATATATAGTTAAGACACCAAAAAAAATAAATAAATCATATAATTGAGACACCGTTATTACTTATTAGTTATTATGGTCTATTATTGAAACACCGTTATTAAGCTTTTCTACAAAATCCGATGCATGATATTGATTACCCTCATAATCACCAACATTTACCATCCTAATTACACTTTTGGATAACCTTAATCACGCTCCAACAAAATTAGTGGCATAATTAGTAATTATCGGTGAATTCCGAGGGCATTGATTCTGAGCATCTGAGAGGAAAAGGACAGAAGGCGGGTCAGCAGCGAAGAGAAAAAAAAAAAAGTTTGACAAAATTCCTACTCACTTTGGTCCCCTACAACAATTTTAATAATCTGTTTCTGCTTCAAATGGCAATATATTATTTCTAAATTCGAAAAGAAGCTTTCGCTTTTTCCCATTAATGAAATTAATTTTTTTTACCTCCATTATTTCTCACTAGATTATGCATTCTAATTATGTTTTTCTAGATCTTGAGTTTCTGAACTTGGAAGTGTTTTTTGCTTAACCGCATTCGCTTTTGTTTTCTGATTTCTGGGTTTTAGTCACAATTTGTTCTTGCTCGAAGGAAAGCGGGAGCAGCGCAATTTCTTTTTTTAGAGTTATCTGGGGAAGTGTTGGAAGCTGGAGCTGAGGAGTACTACACTGTGTACGTGTAATTGTTTTTTTTTTTTTTTTGTCTTCTATTTTTTTTGCCTCTTCACGTTGAAATCCATGGTTTAACGAGCTTGCTTGAGGAGGGGTTTGTGCTCTGTTGATTTTTGTCACCTTTTTTTGTGTTAATTTAGGGTCTGTTTGGTTTATGTTTCTGGGTTTTGCATGGCTTGGTTTCAGTTCGTGTTTTTTGTAGTGATCGCGGAAAAAGATTTGATCCTTTTCTAGTTTGGGGTGAGTTTCTAGAAGGGTTTAAGGTGTAGAGTTTGGACATTTGGAAAATGCTTCTTGTTGTTGGAATTTGCTGCACTAGAGTTTAGTTGTTACCGATGCTTCGATTAGTTTTATGTTTGCCATATTAGAAACTTCCACTTTTAGCTTATGCGGAAGTCCTTAACCTTTATTCTTCTATATCTAACCGTTACTTGATTTATTTGAAATCTTGTTCCCAAAATTTGATAGAGGCCTTGGAATAAAATAGTAGTGTTTGATAAGCTCAAGTGTATGTGGTTGAAATTTATGAAGGGATGTCAGGTGTTAAGCATTAGTAAGAACAGAGAATCTTGATTTGAGGAAATGGATTCGGGGAAAGCATTGGCATCTGGAGTTACAGTTATTGGGCCTGGAGCTCCATCAACATACCATGTAGCTCAAAGGATGGAGAGTTCTGAAATGGAAGCATCTCAAGTGACGTCGACAGGGTTGAGCGCAGGCTCGGAGAGGAAGAAGAGAGGCAGGCCTAGGAAATATAAGCCAGATGAATCATCAGGCATGGTGTTTTCTCCAGTGCAGGTATCATCATCTGCTCCACCTGCTGCAAGCAAGGCCTTCGGGGAGGATGTTAAGCAAGGTGTTCTGCGGCCCACTAGTTCTGCAAAGAAACATAAGAGCAAAATCGGAACAGAAAAATTAGGTATTTTTGGACTGCATTCTGTTTCTAATCAGTTGGAGTTGGGTAAATCAATAGCCAGTTTTTGTTATCCAACCACATATTTAACCTGATTATTTCAAATTAGATTAACTGGTGCTTTTAGAAGCTTCTGATATCCTCCTGTTGTCAGATGACTGGATTGAATGTTCAACTGGCTCGAGTTTTTTACCACATGTGCTCACCGTTCACGCTGGCGAGGTACACTTATCAAGAATTGGTGGAAGCTTATGTACTGCTATTGTTATTATTATGGATATGATTCACTCTTCTAAATAATTTCATTGTTGTTAGGATATCTCAATGAAGATAATGGAGTTCTCTCGACAGGGGCCCCGAGCTGTCTGCATAATATCTGGAAGTGGGAGAGTGTCAAATGTGACACTTCGACATCCCAATTCCTCTGGTGGAATTTTGACTTATGAGGTCTGCTTTTAACTTTGAAATCTCTCTGCACATTCACAACATTTTATGCATCGTCACCAATTTTGGCTTAAGATTCGAACAACTAGTAATTTCGACTTTGAAACAATTTAAATAGTACACACACTTATTGGAATCTTCAGTGAAATGAGTTCTGTTCTTTTATGCTAAGCTTACAAATCTGATATCTCATCAAGAGTTTAACTCAATAACTTTTAAACTTTTGCCATATTTTAGAAGGGAAAGAACCTTTTTGAAACATGTCTGCTTCTATGATTCATCTTTTTGAGGAATATATGAATCATACTTCTGTTAACTCCAAATAGTGGGTCTTGTGATTAAGATTTCCCCATCCACATGGTATTTCTTTTTCTTTATTTTGACTTGGATGAGATAAGTTTGCATTAGTTCGTGCCTCCTAGTTAATCTTTCCATGTGAACGGAGTGGTCAGTTGAGGAGGATTAGATTGAGTTCAGACAGGTTGTAGTTTTTCTATTAGACATAGTATGTCCATCACAGATTTCTCCCTTGCTAGAGCATTAGCTGGGGACAATATAATCCTATTTCGGAATCTTGACTCTCGCTTTATAATCCATCTTGCTCGTGCCTTTTATTTAAGACTGTCGTGATCATAGAGACTCTGTAGTGCTTTATGCAATATTTAGTTTCTTTATCTCAGAGTTTTTCAAGACCAAGCCTAACAAAAGTTCTGGCCATTCTAGATAGAATTAATGATGTCATATACCTACATGTCACAAGAAGTGTTATCACTAGTCAGTAGTCACTACACCATCGTTATTAGGTTGGCTTCCTCGTATGGACAGAGACAAAACAGGGCTCAAACGTATGATCCGGTTCAAATAGTTGTTGCCAAAAGAGAATGCCAGTAAGACAATTGTGCCAGTAGAATCTAGGGAGACATAAAGGAAGTGCTCAATTGTTTCAAATTGCTGAAGCCAACTTGACTAGTATATATACTCCATATTCTTTATAATTTGCACATGTGAATTAGGCTTCTGTTTGTCCCAATTCATGTTTCCTTTCTGTGGTTCAATCTCCCTTGAAAGGCATCAAGTCAGAACATGCAACGATCTTAGCTAGAATGCATCATGAACATTTACTATTTAATTTTACATCATCTCTATAAAGATTAAATCTCCAAGCCTAACTGACTAACCAATCACAAAAACAGTACCTTTACTCCTGTGATTTTCTTGCAACTAATGAAAAACTAAGCAATGTTGCCTCTATATTTCTCAGTTATGCTTCACGCTTTGAGTTTAGATGGTTTGTCAAGTGCCACCAACTCTACCTGTTGCGGAGTTTAACCGCGTTAGGACTATTAGAGAGCAGTTCCACACTTATGTCTCATCCAGTACCCCACATCGCCTAGGATTAGGAAAGCCCGAACTGTCATTTATACATGTTTTATAACTCCATGAAAAATGTAGTGTTTGCATTTTGTAAGAACTTTTTATAATCTCTAATGACAACAAATCACCAGTATGCAATCAAGAGAATATCGTCGTAGCTAGTTAATCCTAATTAAGTAGCTTTAAACATTGCTTCTACTTTCTGCTGTTGCCCTTCAAATTAAACTATAGATAATGTGTCTCATCTGCAAGATTTTCATGCTTCCATTTAGCTCAACCTGAAGTGTTCTTCCCATAATTAATTTATAGGGTCTTTTTGAAATTCTTTCCTTTTCTGGATCCTTCTCTCCTACGGAGATGCCAGACAAATATGGAAGGTCTGGTATGATGACCATAACCCTGTCCGGAGCTGATGGCCGTGTCGTCGGAGGTTTAGTCTCTGGATTGACAGTAGCTGCCTCTCCAGTAAAGGTACACTTGCATTTTAGTTCTCTCTCTCTCTCTCTCTGTGCATGGATATTTTTTTATTTATTTTTTTTTTTTGAGAGATTGTGCATGGATATTGATATCCTCTCTCTTAGATTGTTGTTGCAAGCTTCCTAGTGGGCAGCCCCCTAGAGCTGAAACCTAAGAAGCAGTACGCCATGAATGCATCGGGTGGCGGCGACGCCCCGTCGTCCAACCTGGACAGAAGGATCAACAGCAACATCTGCTCCACTTCTGCTGATAACCCTACTAACTGGGCTGCTATTCAGAGTGCAGAGAAGCCGAGGAAGTCGACGGCCGACATCAATATATCGTTGCAGGGATAGTCTAACTTTGCTACAATGGTGGATTTCAGGTTTGGAACTGATTGTACTAATTGGCTTTCTTCACAATGCGTTTGTCATTGCTGACATTCATGAATCAAAATGGAGATGTAGTAGAGAGTAATTTAACAGACTTTCATGTAACATTCTCGTATTGTGTCGGATGAAAAACTAGATGTGTATTGATAAAACTAACTTTATTTCCTACATAATTGCTCTTCTACTCGTTGTGCGGTTGTGGGCACAATGCTCTTCTACTCGTTGAATGAGTTGAGTGAAATTAATATTTTATTATTGAGCGTGAAAAAGTTATTATTTTTAGAAATTAGACTAATAAAATGAGATAAAAAATAAAAAAAAAGGAGACAATTTGAACGGATTGGAGGGAGTACTACGGAGATGTTCAATCCATGATAGTGCAGTTTAAACGTTTGTTGATTCAGGATCTAAAGATAGTTTAATTATTAATTCAACACTCGAAAAATAATATTTTAATTCAGGACTCAAAAGATCAAATAATTCTTAAACTATCTGTCGGGTCCTGAAAAGATAAAACTCCTATTTTAAACTATAGTCTTCTACTTAATGCTAAAACATCTGCAGCTTCACTCAGAGTAAGAATAATAGAGACACCACAACTGAAACGCATAGAAATTAATCAATCACCTGCTCTATGATCTAATGAAAGAGAGAACATGAGTAGAGTTGATCCTAGGCAATACTAATTCTTGAATAGTTCCAGGCAGTGCTCCTGGTCCAGGTTCCGGCTCCAGAACTTTTTGTAGTACTCAGCATATGTATAGTCTCTGTAAGTGGCTCCGTCGTCTCCCGTCGTAAGTTCCTTCGGAGCGCTGATATTTGCAGCATCGCATGGGCAGAGGAAGGAAGCAACCGAGAGTCTAGCTCTGTTTGGATTTACAACAGCTCGGTGCCACACGCTTCTATACTTCCCATTGCTGAAGGCCTGCACAAATCAGTTGCACAGATTAAGTAAGCAATTGAGTTAGGAGAGTGAAACTGATGAATTTGTTCAAAAATATCTATGTGGAACTCTCTTTTTGGGGGATCACAGTAATTCATATCATGCTCATAGCAAATGTGAAGGCAAGGAGAAACATCTCAACTTTTCATGTCAAAAAGATCAGTAGAAACTGCCCCGACTCCCCGAGTGCTCAGGCAAAACTAAACATGTTAAGATTTTATCAGAATTGCAGTTCTTTGTGGGCAAAGATATAAAAATGAGTTTTTTTTCATAAGAGCATTCTTCCATTTTTTTTCAGCAGAATAACTGTAAATGTATGATTTACCTGGATTTGGTCACCAATATTGATGACAAAAGCATCTGGATGGGGTTTTATTGCCAACCATTTCCCATCCTTAAGAACTTGAAGACCCGATACTTGCAAATCTTGAAGGAGAATGGTGACCGCATTCGGATCTGTATGTGCAGGTAATCCATACGTCAGATCTGGTTCCGGGCATGCAGGATAATAGTTGATGGCCATATGTTGCCCTTGTTCTCCTAATACATTCTTTAGGCAGTCTCTGGGTAAACCTAAGCTCTGAGATATGAATTCTTGCAAGCTGAATCCAAGAGCTCGAACTTCTTTGCAGTAGGTGCTTACAATATCCCTACAGATAAAAATATGTTCATCTCAAATTCTCCTGCTTCCACAACTAAGGAAACGATTTCTGAGAACTACAAGAAACAAGAGTTTGGCTTACTTGAAAGAATGTGGATTAGAAGGCCATTCAGTCACATAATTCTCTAAGGGGTAACAATGAAGCCTGAGATAATCCCTCCAGTTGTGAACGGTCTCCTTTTTCACGTTAAAACTTGTAGACAGTCGCATAGTTTTCGAAGGGTCATCAGAGTATAATTTCATCTTCTCCTCTACAGATAAACTAAAGAATTCATGAGCCACCTTCACCATGTTATCCACTATATCTTTTGGCACTGCGTGATTAATCACCTGATAAAGTATGATGAAAAGAGTAAAATGAAATTACTGCTTTGGAATAGTAGTTCAACGAGTAGGTCAGGATATGATTAAATATTACTAAGTAACCTGGAAGAATCCATAATCTCGACATGCATCACCAATCTGCTTCACTATTAGGCTACGATCATCACAACCCAAGTCAATGATGGGAACATTGTCACAATCAACAACTTCAGATAGCTTTGGCCTCTCAGATTCTGGACGAATATAGCTACTGGGGAGGCTTGTGAACTGTGTTCCACTAATGACCTTGGTTTCCATGGAACCCAATCTTGCCTATATTAACAACTGAAATCACAAAGAGCCAATGCGAATATAAGATCCAGAATGAAACTGGATCTTTTAGAAAAACCCTTTGTATTCCCAGATTGCTGAGTGCCTGAACAATGCAAAGGAACGAGATTAACTTGTTATCGAGTTTATGTTCTCCAAATTGTAAATAGACAATTACTGAAGAAAGGTTTTTGAGAACAATAAGACTGATAGTATAATATTCTTCAATCTTTAGCATGTTTACATGTCAATACAGCTAAGAAAGCATTGGCAGTGCAGAAAATATTGATAACAATCAAACCATTAACTAGCAAAATAAATCCAGAAAAGAAGGCCTTGTTTCCCCTAACGTAAATATGTGTTGGATTGGATAAAAGATGCAGAAAACAATGGAGGGGGAGGATGTAAGGAAATTGAATTAGCTTCAAAGGCTTAATTCCAAAACTGCCCCAGTTTTGAATTATTTTCTCTGCCATCAACATCGCAAAATCATGTTGCAACTATAATTCGAATCTCAGAAATGCTTCAAAGAGTCCAAAAGAATACTTTTCCAAATAAGATGCAGTTACCAAACACAATAGAAGTCTCTCAGCAATTAGCAATGTTCACAAATTGTCCCTCAAAACTACATAATGCTAGGTATATTTTTATCGCAATTAAAAAATTTACTGTATGCTTACATAACTGGGCACACAATTTAACATCAACATATTGCAACAACCAACAAGCCTTGGAAAGTATTAACCCTACGAAATTGCAGCTTTCACAAAATACTAGATTACTCCAGTTTCAAATAACTGTATCTAAAAAATACAACTAAAAGCAAGGCATCTGGATCCCATTCCAGCAACGCAACTTCCACGGGTGGATGCCGAAACCTGAGGCTTCCTTTTGTTTTATTTCTTAGCTAGTTGGAGAAGGCATGCAAAAACTTGAGATGGCTATTCCAGAATTAGTACCACTAATCGAGGCCATCTCAGATCCAGAAGAAATGTTCTATGAAGTAATGAAGTATACTTCTAAACATTGTCTATTTCGGCCTTGAACGACTCAACGGCCAACAAAGATACGCGATTCCAATCTCCACAGAGTTATTTGCTTCACAAAATTCACCAGATAGAGTTCATGCATTGCTGTCCGAAAGGTGAATTGACAAATCCAGTCCAAGAAATAACTTAATTGTAGGCAGAGCATTCTAGAATCTAGAATTTGGGTTGGAACAGACATCGGTCGCCGTCAAACATAGAAGTAAACGAAGAAAAAAGATTGGAAAAAACCAAAAAAGACAAGATTTTGTCCTCGGCAATCAAATTAAAAGTCACCCAAGACCTTTATCAGTTCACTTATCTGTATCAAACCATAAAGCCAGCAAACAAAAATGCAAAACTAAGATTGGAAAAGAGGAAACACATCAAAACAGCCACGCACAAATAAAAGAGTATGACTGTGCGGTAAAAAAAATAGAATAAAAAAGCACCTGCGGCACTGTCTTCTACTTCCAATGAACAATTCAACTCTCGCATTCATTTAACAATGAAAAGATCTAGCATCTCCCCGTATTTATATAAGCAGATATCACAGATTTTCCAGAAAAATAAAATAAAATAAAATTGCTGAATACCTGTTCCCAATGCATAATTCCTTTATTCAGGCAATCTCCCTCCGATCGACACACTTAGTTGTCGGTATCCCCACCACCACCCGACGTCAACGCGGATTTAAGTACAGTAAATTTTAATATGCATGCTGATATCATCTCATGACGTCTACAAATGACGCGGGGATGACGACGGCCGATCGGTCGTCGGCGCGTGAGCATCACTAATTTAGGGTTTCGCTCAAGCTAAAACTAGTGAATTTCAATCGATTAACCCCCCTTTTTGCTTTGACCAGTTTCATCAATCTCATTCAAATACCTTTTATTTATTTGTTTGTTTATTTGATATATCATTCAGATACATAAAATGCACATTACAACAATTAATTGTAATTTGAGTGATTCTCAAGGTTATTTTGCTAAAGTTTTATGCATACAAATGATTAGGAGTGAGCAACGGTCGGTTCGGTCTAAAAATCGAATCGAACCATTCAAACCACCAAATTAAAAATTCTAAAAATTCAAATTGAACCGAACCATTAATTTTCTATAAACTGAACTGAAATTGAACTGTACCGAATTGAATTATGTTTTAGTAGCCTTTTTATCCATTAATTAAAAATTGTCTTTTATTTATAAAATAATATTTTTATGAAATTCAAAGTTTTTTAAAATGAAGTGAGAACATTGATTGGCTTTACTTAATACAAAAATAAATAAAATTTGTACAATTATAATTTTGTCATTAAAATAAAAATATAATGTAACACTTAACGGATGAATCGTTAATTAAAATTAAATATTCTGAACATAAGTAAATTGTTGCATACAATTTCTTAACTGACAAAGTATGAGGTATAATTCGCTAATATATCAAATATAAAACACTAAACAAATTTTTTCTTTGAGTGACAACGAGTGTTCGATTACTAATTTATCCTCTCCAAATTATTTAATTTAATCATACTATAGTTGTAGAACATACATGTTTTATAAATGGTAGTAAAGTTTAATTAAAAGTAACAATCCTAGAATAATAATTGAAAAATTAATTACATTTAATCACTTCGATAAATTATATCAGAGTATCAATAATGTATTCCGAATTATGCTATTCAAATTGAATTTCCACTGCAATTTAACTCGGTCTCCAAAACAAATACTGTAAATTACTTCAAATACTAAAAAATATATTAATTATCACCTAATTCGTATGATTCTTTTTTATAAATATAATTGAAGGGCAAGGGTGCAAACATATTACAGTTAAGTGTATTTACAAATAAATATCTAAATTATTAATTTTTTTTAAAATTTATGACGTGAGTGAAAATTCAAGGACGAATAGGTAATGTTTCAGTGAAAACTCCAAACGTCTAATTTTTATTTTGATCATAAATGTGAAACTAATTTAGTTATTTGATGTTTTTTAGGTGAAATAGTTTTTATATTTAAAAATTGATACTCCCTCCAGTCCCGGGTCTCTTGAGACGTTTGATCCGGCACGGAGGTTAAGAAAGAGAAATTAGAGTTAGTGAGGTTAGATTAGTTAGTTAATTATATTTAAATAAATACTTTTTGAAATTTAAAAAATACATTAAACAATTATAAATTCAAATTAAAAAAGTAGTCATTACACATAAATTTTGATCACATCACTAATTAGAGCCAAAATTTTGATCACATCACTAATTCTAAATTTTCAATTAGCAACCTAATGAATAGATTACAAAACAAATCTAAGTTGATCTCAGAAATTAATTTTATCATCGATCAAGAAAAAAAAATGGAGAAGACCGAGAGCAGCCACACCCATGGAATCAAGCCGAGAACTTTCAGACTTGAAGCAGAATGAACTCGTCCAATATCTACTTGAAGGCAGCAAAGATGGTAAGCCTTTACAGGGCAGGATCACATTAGCAACCACACGGTTTGGAGTCCATCGATCCACCGTTCATCGTCTTTGGACTGCTGCAAAAAAACAAAGAGAAGAGATGAAGGGTTTATTCAACTTAGAAATAAGAAAAAATGAGTGAAAAAACAAGGGTGTTTGGAGTTAGACCTTGAAAAATTGTCAAGGATGACATATTCTAGTAGGAGTACAATTAGGGGAGTAGCAATTGGTCTTGGTATAAGTAAATCTTCAGTTGGGGAGATGGGTGAAAGAGGGCAAGATTAGGGCACATACCAATGCCATAAAAACCAGAACTAACAGCTCCCAACAAGGTAAGTCGGTTGAAGTTTTGCCTTCAAGCATTACAATTGGATAGGGTGCAAAACAAGATTAAGTTCATGGATATGCACAACACAGTCCACATAGATGAGAAGTGGTTCTACATGACCAAGACCACACATAGGCATTATTTAGCACCAGGGGAAGATGATCCTTATAAAAGTTGTAAGAGTAAAAAATTCATTACCAAGGTAATATTGATGTCTTCAGTTAGTAGGCCAATTATCTCAGATGAAGGGACAGTATTATTCGATGGCAAAATAGGCATATTTCTATTCACATACACTGAACCAGCCAAAAGAAACAACAAGAATAGAATTGCATGGACAATTGTTACAAAGCCAATCGAATCAGTCACCAAAGATGTGATTAGAGATTGTTTAATCTCTAAGGTATGATGTTAATTTTGTTCTTCTCAGCATTTCACATCATTGAAGAGGTATAGGGACATTTTAGAGCAATCAGATTCAGGGACACTTGCACACACGCACAATTAGCAAAAAGCAACTGCACACAGGCACAAATTGTTTGTTCTTCTCAGCTCAACACATCATTGAAGAGGTGTAGGGACATTTTAGGGTAATCAGATTCAGAGACACTTGCACACATGCACAATTAGCATAAAACAACTGCACACAGGCACAAATTGTTTGTTATTCTCAGCATTCACATCATTGAAGAAGTGTAGGGTCAATTTAGAGCAATCAGATTCAGGGACACTTGCACACAAGCATAATTAGCATAAAGCAACTGCACACAGGCACAAAATTATTTGTTATTCTCAGCTCAACACATCATTGAAGATGTAAAGAGACAATTTAGAGCAATCAGATTGAGGGACACTTGCACACAGGCACAATTAGCATAAAGCAACTGCACACAGGCACAATTTATTTGTTCTCATCAATTGTTGATCTCATGTAAACACAGATAATTCCAGCAATCAAGAGCAAGTGGCCAGAAAGAGCAAGCAAAGAGATATATATCCAACAGGACAATGCAAGGCCACATATTCAAGATGATGATCAATAATTTAGAGATGATGCATGTGGACAAGGGTTCAACATCAAGCTTAAACAACAGCCCCCCAATTCACCATATTGCAATGTCAACGATTTGGGGTGGTTCAGAGCAATTCAATCACTTCAGTATGAGAGTGCAAGCAAAACAGTGGATGAACTAGTTCATGTAGTAGAAGATTCATATGCAAAGTTGTCAGCCACAACATTGAACAATGTGTTCATCACACTACAAGCATGCCTAATAGAGATCATGAAGGTGAGAGGCTCAAATGCATACAAGATACCACACATGAACAAAGGAGCACTACGAAGATCGAACACATTACCACACACATTGGAAGTCCCAAAAGAACTCATCTTGGAATGCATCACATATATCTCAGATCAGCATAACATGGCGATGACAGAAATCAGACAGGCACTGAACATATGATGTGTAGCAGTTAGATAGGGGTTTTTTTTGTAATCGACATCATATAAATCATAAATATGTAATCGACATTTTGCTTAACCCTAAATATGAACATGCAATATTTGGAATCCAAATTTATTCGAATTATTCTACAAAATCCCAACCCAAATCACGACAAACTTCAGAATCAGTGACAATAGGGAGTTCGATACCATGAATAGGTCGAATACAAGAAGAACCGAGATCAGAGATACCAGCGGGATATGGAATATCGTTGTCGGGCACGGCCACAGCTGCCACAAGTGCAGCGACGTCGCCTCCTTACAGCCCATTGCTCCTGAACTCAGTCATCGCAACGAGGGGTGGCGAACATCAGAGATCGGAAGACCCAAAGCAGGGGGTGACGAACATCAGAGATCGGAAGACCCACAGCAGGGGTTGATGAAATCCCCCTGCCATTTATCAACGGAGGCGAATCACCGTCGATTAGGGTCGCTCGATGGTTTATCCAACCCTCACTGTCAGGCACCGGAGAGCGCGTCGAATTCAGTTCCGATTTAGGGTTTTCGGAGCCCGAATACGAGAAATAGGAGATACGGGGTGATGGGAGGCAGTATTTAGGCCGCACATCGCTTCGTCTCCGACGTGCGCTGAACCAGCCGTCGGAGGAAGCCATCGACGACTGGAACGAAGAAGACGAAGGTGCGGCGCAAAGTAGGGTTCGATGAGAATGAGAAAACGGGGGTTTGGGGTGGGAGTAGGTAGTGGGTGGTTTGGGGTGGGGTAGGGTTATTTTGTTTTATTTCTATTTTCTTAAATTAAAATTTTAATTAAAAAAATGGAATTTAAATGTTTTAATTAAGTATAATTAGTGAATAATTAAATTGTTAAAACTTATCCAAAATGGAAATGTTGCAAGTGTCCCGGAACGGCTCAAAAAGGAAAACGTTGCGACTGTCCCGGGACGGAAGGAGTATTAATTTTAATATATTTGAATATTTATTTTTTTAAAAGCTGCAAAATAAAAAATATCAGACTTTCGTGTTGAATTGGTATTAATGTGTCTTATCAATTTAATGCTTAATGTGTCTTATCAATTTAATGCACCAAAAGTTATAGCACGTTTTTTTTGTCGGTTGTGGGTTCGAAAATATTTCCTTCCCTCTTGATCAATTAGACATATATTTATGAGACAAACTTCTATGTTCCTTTCATTATCGTAATATTTTATTATTGTATGTGAAAATATTATTTTTAAAAAATATATAATATAATGGAATAGATAAAAAAAATGAAACTAATATAATAAGATAAGAGAAAATAATTGAAAAGGGAAAGTAATAAAATTATATATTGAAAAGGGAAAGTAATAAAATTATAGTGAAAGTATATTGTGGGTATAGATATTTTTTTTCAACTAGATTTATACATGCGCGCGTTGCACGATAAACATTTAATAAATATAATTTTATTTAATAATTAATGTATATATATATATATATATATTCCTATAAAGTTATTATTAATTATATCGAATTGTGTAACCTTACTTTATCAATATATTAATAAATCTATAATATTAGCACCTATATATTTATACATTTAGATAAATATAATTGAAATTTTCTCTTCTTTCCCTGGTGAAATTCAATTACAAAATGTCAAAATGAATGTCTCACAAAATATAAACTACATGTTTTTAAGTGAAATATATTATTTTGTATTCTTATATATTACATATATCTTTGTATAATTAGATTTTATTATTTAAATAATATTTTATAGTGTACATGTTTGGGGATTAGAAAAAACATAAAATTATAGAAGACATGAAGTGTAAGTAGTAAATATATTATTTGTGTCTAATGAGTCATGATTCCAAGTTACAATAAGGACATTTGAATGAAATTAAATTCATGCTATTATATTATGAAAAAAAAGTTTAATATCCATGAGTTTTATTCTCAATTTATGTAATTACAATTCTAAAAAATTTAAAAAAATAGGCAGTTAAAAATTAAAGTTACTGTCAAAATCAAAATATTTGCTCCAAAAATCAAGTAGAGTTCATAAATATAAGTGTGAGACTATATACTCCATAATTCAGCCTTCCAATAAAATTATTCATCATAAGAAAATTATGATCAAGCTTTGAACCAATTTATATTATGGCTTGAAATTCTAACTAAAGTATAAATAACTCTTAAAAAATGATATTGGCGATTTTGAGGGAAAAAAAAGGTGACACAAATAATATCCTCTAACCTATTATCTATTGTATACCTTTAAATTTTTTAGATAAATATGATACTATCTTAATATTAGATCAAAATAATAAGTTATAAATCGTAGTATTTTATGAATGAGATAAATTTGATAAATAAGTTGAAATTTGTTATATACTTCCTTCGTCCCATTTAAATTATATATATTTCCTTTTTCATTTGTTCCATTTAATTTCATCTTACCTAAATGAAAAGTTAATACGCACCCATTAATAAAATAATAATTTCCTTTATCTCTTCTTTATATTGATTATTGTGCCTAATCCTTTGGGGACAATTCAATCGAGGTAGTAACTAATATTTACCACTTATTAATCTTATTGTATAATTAACTGGTCTAGGATGTATAAATATAGTATAGAGATAAAATATAAATGTATTAGAAAAAACAATAATAATAATGTGATGCGGGAAAGTGACATTTTTGTAAATACTTGAAACTTCTTGTTTTATATTTTCTCCGGATGAATTGTCCCGGGTTGATCGGACACAATAACCAATAAGTGTGAGTGTAAAGTAAGTCGAGTGAAATTTGTATTTTTAAGTAATGAGACAATTGAAGTGGAAATGATGAAAAATGAAAGTATGACAATTGAAATGGGATTGAAGGAGTATAAATATAATAGATTTAAGAGATTATCACTTTGAATTTATTACTATTATTTTTTGAATATATAAATGAAATGTGAATATCGAATATTTTAAAGATTTTCTGCGATTGGGTGGGTGGAAGTCAGGGACAAAAAAACAAAGATTATTTTTATGAGAGAGAGAGAAGGGGTGGCGGTGCATGTGAGCGGATCTGCTTCCTCTGCCGACGCCTCCGACTGCTGCCGCGCCGCTCTCTTCTTTACTTTTTCTGCTTGGCCGGTGGATCTCCGGCGCTTTACTTTTACCCCATTTTTTCCGCAGATTCGTAATTTTATTATTCTTTTATCTTGTGATTTTTCATTTAGACAATTGTTGATCCAAGATAATTTATCAATTCATGCACGATTTTTCAATCCAGAATATGATATTGAGATCTAAATTTTATATTCTCTCCATTCAGTACGAATTGAATTTTTTTGGTTTGCACGGAAATTAAGAACGTGTGTGTAAGTGGATTAATATTTTATCACTGAATATAAAAAAATTGTTATAATTTAGAATTGCAACAAATCAGGTAGCACGTTCGATCTAAGTAAGTGTTTCAATTCGGCGGGATGGAGAGGATATTATTTTAGGTATTGAATTTAGATTTTTTTGAATTTTTCAAAATATTAATTAATAATTAAACTATCTTTTCATTTTAAATCTCGATCAAATTAATATGTACGATTTAAAAGTTTTCCAAATCAAATGCTTATTCATATTCATTTTCACCAACTAGTTCGGACCACCGTCAAACCTGTCGATTCTCAACTAAACAAAACCATTATTTTTAGGAAAGGTCTTGGGTTAGGCAGACCTAAACGATTTAGGCGGGTTTTATCCATTAACTCAAGCCCAAATCCATATAATATACCCTAATTGGGATTAATAAACCCTATTTGGGATGGATCAACCCATTTGGGTAGGATAAAATCCGCCTAGACCGTTTAGGCCTGTCTAACGCAATTTTTTGTATTATTTTTATTATTAGTAACGTTGAAATAATGGTGCGAACTACCATAAAATAAAACAAACAATATTTTTCAATCAATAAAATATATATATACCACAACTTGTACATGGGATGGGGCAGCCCCATGTGAATATAATAAATCGATCCATATCGATTTTCAAAGCAAGATTCAGACAACCAACAAAGCCACGACTTTGATGTTCCACAAAAAACAACGATCATATTTTTACTCAAATGAATGTCGCACAAAATTCAAACTTGATGCAGCTAGCTTGTAACAAAATTAGTGAACAATCTCCCACTTGGGTTGTGTTTGGTTTATTTGTGTCTAATAAATCATGAATTCAAATGCTTTAGGGATATTTGAGTTATGGTGACGGTTGGTTTCGGTTCGAACCAAACAGTTAAGTTTTTTTTAAAATTTTCTTTTAATTTCGAAAATTGTTGAATATCCTACATTAATTAGTTGTAGATTGGGGAGTATGTCATTATATAATGGTGAATGTCTTCTATCTTTATAAGTCGGTTTTGTAGGGAGAAAAATAAGATCATTAAATGGTATCAAAATCAAACCGGTTCGATGTGGGACCCGATTTATCTCAATTATGGGATCCTCGTAAACTCCATGTTGAATATCCCACGTCAATTAGGTTTACGAATTGAGCGATTCTCACATTAATTAAAATGAAAATTAATCGATTGAATCCTGCTCATCATATTTACATTTGTTATTGATATATCTTCTGTTCATCAAGATTAGCATATATAAATCATGCAATAATGCATGTACTTAAATTTCTATGTGATGTTACCAACTTGGAGCATAAGTGATTTAAGTATTTTATTTGTATTCAAAAGGTCATGAGTTCGGTTTTTAATTCAAACATATGAGTGATATGAGTTTTAAGTTAATGTATAATGTTTCACACAAAAAAGATATTTATCTAGTGATGAAATGAACAATCATTATGATACATTAGCTATAAAAGCTTATTTCGAAGAAGGGGAAAGACTAAGAAGTAAAAGATTGAGAATTTGAGTGTGAAAAAATTACCATTTATAGAAATGAGATTAATGAAGTGGACAAACAAAAAAAGGAAAGTGTGACAATTCGGACAGGACAGAGGAAATATTAAAATACTAAAGTTTTCTCACAGAAAAAAAAAAAAAATTATTTAGAATTAAACTTATAAATTATAAAGTGAACTCCACCTATATCTAGAAAATAACATATGCATCTCAATCTAGGAATGCAAAAAGTTAAGTGATTTGTCTATGATCAATTAATCATGTATTTTGAGTCACATCGAGACACCTTCTCTCATTTTAAATAGTGTAACATAATTATAAAATAATAATAATAATTTTTAAATTAAAATATAACATTGTTTAAATAAAAAATAAAAATTATTCATGGTGAATATACGTCAATGAGAATTTTGCATATATACTACTCCCTCCGTCCTGCCAGATTAGTCCATTTTTCTATTTTCGTCTGTCCACCATATTAGTCTCATTTTCTAAAATGAAAAAAAATATTCTCACATCAATAAAATATTATTTATACTACGCTCTCAAACATTGGTTACTGTGCCGAAACCAAGAAGGACTAATGTAATGAGACTTATGTAGTACATAAATTAACGGTATGTAATATTATACAATTTTATGGTTTACAAATTTTAAATATTCATATTCGACTATAATTAAAATACAAAATTTAATATTTAATATGATAATATAAATAATTAAAATTCCCACGCATCGCGTGGTACAATACTTAGTATTTCCAAAAAATTGACTAGATTCAAAATAAAAATATTCAGATATATTAGTTTAATTTGTAATTCTGATTTCCTTAATTTGTACTTTTGCGTATTTTTGTGATGTGTTTATAAAAGTGGATATTTTTGTTATGTATATTAGGAAAATGGGTATTTCATAAATTTCCTTATTAAAAAACTATATAATTTTTATAGCGTTTTTTCATAATTTAAAACGCATCAATTACCTCAAATTTTGTAATAAATAATAATAATAAGAAGTTAATATTTTGATTGAATATAACATATTTAATTAAAACTTGTTATATTTTCCAACCCAAAACACCAATAATTATTTAATACTTGGGTTTTGGTCGGCTCGGGCTAAAATATTATGGGTTAGGTGTTTAGTCGGTTAGGATTGATTACTCCGGGAGGGTGAAAACTTCATTCGTTTTCACCCGACCGGCCCAAGTACTCTGTTGTATAGATATAGTCAAATTAAATCGAGTTGAGTAATCTTATGGTGAAGTTTGACTCATTTAAGATCAAGTCGAGTTTTAAACTTTTTTTATCAAATATTTTAAAATTCACAAATTTAATTGAATCTTAATTAAGCATAAACAAACATTCCAAAAATAGAATATAGTTAAAATATCATAATTAATTTGAAATAAAAATTTATTTATTCAAAACTTAATATCACATTCATATTCAAATTCAAACTTTTCATGACTATCCTTTTTATTAATCTTACATGAAAAATATTATTTCTTATAAAAGTAATTATTTAATATTTTTTATTAATTTTAGCTAATGAATTTATTCACTAGTTTACGAGTCGAATGCTATAAATTTTAAATTTAATTTTACCAAATGAACTGGAACTTTTATCAAATCGATATCCAAACAGTTAATAAACAATTTGATTCATTTACGAACCCACAAATCACTTTAAAATATGGCAAAAACTTGCGTTAGACACGCCTAAACGGTTTAGACAAGTTTTATCCATACTCAAATAATATATTAAATGGATTTGGGTTAGGTTAATGAATAAAACCCACCTATACTATTTAGCCGTGCCGAAACTTTATATTAAAATATTAGTGTAGGTGTAGATTCGAATAACCAAAAAATAAAAATAATTTATTTAGGAAAAAGAAAATAGGCGAAGAAAATTGTTGGGGAAGCTTTACCCTGCGCGGGAAGAAATAGAAGAAAGCGAAACCAAACGCCACCGCTAACCTTTTGTTTTTCTGCTACAATCCCATCGATTTTAGCTGCAAAATGGCTCGAAATAGGGTGATTTTCTCAATTCTGCTATTTTGTTTTGCGTGTTGGAGGGAAATAAGCAATTTTCGCACTTATTTTTTATGGCAGGAGGGTCTAGTACTGCTGATCGACGTTGCTCCGTCCATGCATGCTCTGCTGCCGGAAGTTGAAAAAGTTTGTTGTTTGCTTGCAGAGAAGAAGGTGCTCGCAACATATTGTTGAATACTAGCGGGGGGAATCGCTGTTTTCACTTTTCTGTAGCTCTGCCGTATTTTGGGGTTTTTTATAGATAATTTGTTTGAAACCTAAATTTAGAAGGCTTCCATTGGATTTGCCTAGTATTGTTCTGTATCTCACCACCTACATTCAATTTATGCAGCTGATTTACAGCATGAATGATGAAGTTGGGGTTGTCGCATTTGCTACCTCAGGTATTTCTCGTGATTTTAAATTGACCAGGTTGAGTTAAATATCCCAAATTGACTTGAGAAAATTACCTGAGAAATTTATATATAATGAGGTTAGCCATCTCCTTAAAAGCTAGTTTGTAAGGGTATGGAACCCAATATCCATTTTGACATAATATCAGAGCCAATCTAGTTGGAGTGATAGGTGCCCCTAATATCCCTTCACTCGAAAACTGGTTTTATTTAGATTACATTTGAGTTCAATATCCATTTCTAATACTCTACCGGCTGTGAACATTTTTCTAAAATTGGCTTGATAGAAATTAACTTTTTGAGTAATTTATGCTTGGTAGATGGATACTGTTTTATTAGAATGTTTGTTTTATTCCCAACCAATGTTATCTTACACTGTTCATTTTAAGAGTGGTAATTTAATAAGTTGTGGTTGAAATTTCAGATACTAAAAATGACTTGACAATGGAAGTGGGTGGGTACGAGAATGTGACAGTTTTGCGAAATATAAAGGTTGTTGATGGAGATCTTGTTGATGTTCTTCAACGACTTCCTCGAGGAAGTGTGCATGGTGATTGTATCCATTTTGAGCGTTAAAGTTATGTGTTTAGCAAACTATGCTCTTAGTTTGGCTTCAAGTTAATAATTATTAAAAGCCTCTTCCTCTGATTTCTATTGTTTGATTTTTAATTGCTATATAGAATATTGGCGTATGGAATATTCGTATGATGTATGTTCCACTTATTTTCCATGTAAAGGAGGGAAAAACTTAAACGTTAGAAGCAAGAACACTACTTAAAACAGGGTTCATAAAGTAGGCAGCTGCAATGTCTAATTGAGTTAGATGTTTTACCTATTCGGAGTTTATCATGTTTATATGGCTGACAGTAGTTTTTCTCAGTTGATGTAGTTGCTTAGAAAAATCATTTCATGGTAACTAGAGATATTTTTTTAAAATTTTAATGTGTATTTCATGTCATGAATGCATTTCCTTAACTGTATTGAAGTTCTTGATGCTATTGTTGTTGGGATGGATTTGATGATAAAAAAGTACAAGGACACTAACAAGGGAAAGAAGCGATTATGTCTCATAACTAATGCAACTACTCCAACCAAAGACCCATATGAAGGAACGAAGGAGGATCAAGTAAAAACAGTTGCTGCACAGATGTTGACTTTTGGAATGAAGTTAGATTGCATTGTTGTTAGACCAAACCAAGACTGGGGCGTGGATAAGAATATTGTCGAAGAGAATGATTTTCTCTTAAGTCTACTTTCCAACAAATCTTCTTCAAACGTGTATGTTGAGAGTGCAACTTCTTTATTTGGTGCACTAAGAACTCGCAATATATCACCAGCAACTATATATAGGGGTGATTTTGAGCTTAGCTCGAAATTGAAGATCAAGGTGAGACTCCTGCTAATAAAGAGGTGTATTATGTGCCATTGCCTGTTGCTATGATCACAACCCAGTTGTTATTACTTTATTGAAAACTTGCTCGCTTGTTGGTACGGCACAATATAGTCAAAGGTAGCTTTTATAAATTTACGTATCAATGATGTCTGCTTGTTTGCTTGTTGCTACTTCTTGTGAACACATTCCAGTTGTAGCTTTCATTTATCTACATATCAAGGAATTCTTCATGTCTTTTTTATCTTTTCAGTCGGCATAATGTTGTCAATCATGAATATATCCTGTATATTCTTAATGTCTCCACAGCCCACAATGTTCTCTTATTCAAATTAGTCACATTCCAGAAGTTGTCATGTGTGCTTCTGATAAATAGCATATAGATTTGCAAACCTGAATTAAATTATGAATTTTTCATGAATACAATTTGGGTTGTTCAACTTCATCTGCAAAAGAAAATTGATTCCTATTCACTTTCATGATGAGCACCCAGAACAGGTATTCTTCTTTGAATTGTTTCTTGGAAACAATTTGGGTTGTTCAACCTCATCTGAAAAATAAAACTGACCGGCACTTGCTCTCCTCTCTCTTATATGTGCTTCTGTGCTTTTGCTTGACTTGTGCAGATGTTATTACTGAGAAATTTTCTCCAGACGTATATCTACTTTGCCAATATTGAACATTGGGTTTCATCCTGACTTGCTATTAGGTGTGGGTCTACAAGAAAACATCTGAAGAGAAATTTCCCACTTTGAAAAAGTATTCTGATAAAGCGCCTCCAACAGATAAATTTGCCACTCATGAAATCAAGGTTGATTATGAATATAAAAGCGTTGAAGATCCAAATAGAGTTATTCCACCAGAACAAAGGATCAAGGGCTACCGCTACGGTCCTCAAGTAGTCCCAATATCATCTGCTGAGCTGGATGCTGTGAAGTTCAAACCAGAGAAGGGTGTGAAACTCTTAGGATTTACGGATGCTTCAAATATCATGAGGTAAGATATGGATGCTTCTTGCTAACCCATATTATTTTTGAACAAGTTAATCCCCATGGAATTATTGAAGAGTTTTTCATTTAATCACTATGTGCTCAAAGGCATTATTATATGAAAGATGTAAATCTCTTCATTGCTGAACCTGGAAAGAAGAAGTCCATTCTTGCTATTTCAGCATTAGCAAGAGCAATGAAGGAAATGAACAAAGTAGCCATTATCCGCTGTGTCTGGAGGCAGGGGCAGGCAAATGTTGTTTTGGGGGTTCTAACTCCTAATTTATCAGAGAAAGAAAACGTTGTAAGTAACAAGCAAACGTGAAACTGAGCATGTCTTTAATACATTTCATTGAACTCGACATTAATCTTTCTACCTTCTAATTCTTGCAGGCAGATTCATTTTACTTCAACGTACTTCCTTTTGCAGAGGATTTGAGAGAGTTTCAATTCCCATCTTTTAGCAGTCTCCCTTCCTCTATGCAGCCAAATGAAAGGCAGCAAGAGGCTGCGGATAAGTTGGTTCAAATGCTTGACCTTGCTCCAGCTGGAAAACAGGAAGTTTTGCAACCCAATCTCACACCTAATCCTATGCTTGAGGTATTATATTTGCTTATTGTTTGCCCGCAGCTTCATTTAAAAGTAATTAACGGTGGAACAAGTCCACAGTAAATAATTATTTGTGCTTTGTTAATTTTTAATCGACCTTGCTCTGCTCTCCACAATCATGAGGCATCTTAAGTTCAATTTTACTGTTGAAACTAGGAATGAGCACAGTGTGACCTAAACTTGGCTAATTTGGCTTATTTGAAGGAAGAACTTCGGTTAGCCGGTTTGAGAAATAGCAAATCTGATGATACCAGCTTTCCGACAGTTGCAATCATGAAACCATCCATTTTTACTTGATCGGTTGTATATATTAATAGTATTATAAAATTAATAATATTACATTAATGTATTGTTAACACAGTACAATATTTAGCGTTACTCTTAACTTGATACATGTCTAAGATGAAAATCCTTTTTTTTTTTTTTTGTGATACATGTTTGAACTTACCAATGATTTTTATGATGTAAAATTCTGAATAATTTCTAGATTAAGGATTTAATAATGCATTATTTAAAAAACCTATCATTATATACTATAAGTAAGATCACTCTTTAACTATTTTCCCTTCACTAATATTTATTCCTAGCTCCCTGCTGGTATTAAAGGAGAAGAATGTAACCCATAAAGCTAGAACAGTTGGATGTTATACAGATCCTTTTGTTTTCTGTCCATGTTTATAATTTCCTGCTGTTGAAAGTCTTACATGAAAATTCCAGCGCTTTTACCGAGCTCTTGAGTTGAGGTCTAAGGACCCAAGTGCTAATATCCCACCGATTGATGAGACCCTGAGAAAGATAATAGAACCTGATCACGAACTTCTTGATCAAAACCGAGCTGTGATTGAGGAATTCTGCAGGAACTTTGAGCTCAAAGAAAATCCCAAGGTTTGATCACCATATTTCTTTTCCTACAAATCCCCTTAAAGATTACCATGTTATAACTTTGTCTGATGTGCAGCTGAAAAAATCATCCCGTCGAATTAGAGAAAAACCATCTGGATCAAATGAAGGCGATGGAATTGCTGCTTCGGGGCAAGCAATGGATGCTCTTGAATACACATCCGAGGTCAAAGTTGAGAGAATAGGGAATTCACATCCTGTTCAAGATTTTGAAGCCATGATATCTCGTAGAGACAGTCCACACTGGGTCAGCAAGGCTCTCCAGAGTATGAAAGATAAGATATTTGATCTAGTCGAGAAATCCTTTGAAGGTGATGCACATCAGAAAATTCTGGAGTGTTTAGTTGCTCTCCGCAAGGGTTGCATTCTGGAGCAGGTATCCTTGGTGCATTTGAGCGTTTATTTTCCCTTTAGTTTAGAACAGGTGCATACCAGTTAATTATTACATTAATTTTAACACACACACCCTACATGTTTCCATTGAAGCTCGAATCCATGACCTCTTGGTCATAGTTAGAGTGCTTCATCATTCATAACATGATCGATCAAATTCTCATTTACAGGAACCAAAACAGTTCAATGATTTTTTGCACCGTCTCAACAAGTTCAGCCAGGAGAAAAGCGTAGACAACTTTTTGGATTATTTGGCATCAAACAATGTGATGCTAATAAGCAAGAGTGAAGCACCTGACAGGTTTGATCTTACAATGGTCTTCTATATGCACCTTACTGGTTTGATCTTGCTCCTCTTATCTTCTCTCATCAAATGAATATACCTATGCAGTGACATTCCAGATGCTGAAGCCAGACTCTTCCCACTGAAGGAGCGAAAAGCTGAGCAATGATCTTGGTGTAGTATCCCTTGGGCGCGAAGTAGCTCGGAACTTCATGCAAACAACGACTACATAATAGAGATCAGTCATTTTAACAGTGCGCGTGCAAGTAGCCAAGCAAGTGAGCATTCATCTCAGACCACTTGCTGTGAACTATTTTTTAAATATGAGATTGCAATTGCAGCTATAAAGTGGTGATGTCTATTATGCTTTTGTAGATTTGACATGAAGAGTGATAATCTATCTATAAAATTGCAGTGTCTTCAAAAAATTTTACCACCTGAATATATGTAGGTTACTGTCAGTTTTAATATGAAATTTGTGTTGAAATAATGCAGCCTGCAAAAGCATTTAAATCGATGTTAGTTATATATTGGGAAGCTAGTTAAGTTGCATTTTGATACATTTCCTTTCGGCACGGGAATTAAGGATGTGAGTGAAAGTGAAATTAATATTTTATTGTTGAGTGTGTAAAATTTGTCATTTTTAAAATTGTAGCAATTCGAGTGGGACGCCCAATTTGGTAAGTGTAATAATTCGGGCGGGACAGAGGGATTATTTTATAACTGTTTCTCTCCCACTTTTATACTATATTTTATGTTTCATTGATATATTTATTTACATATGTCAAATAAAAAGTACAAATAATTTGCTTGAGAATGACTTCCACAATAAAAAAAAACTAATGATGGCGCAAGTCTTTAATGTGATGCAGCAACGGCGCCATTAAATTATTTACTGCTTGTTAATTTTACGATTGAAAATGTTATTACTTCCATCCCAATTTAATTATTCCGATTTAATCGGCATAATAATTAAGAATAATAACTAAAATAAAATGAATTGAGTGAAAGAAATATTTTATTATTGAATGTGAAAAAAATTATCATTTTTAAGAAGACTAATAAAATGAGGAAAAAAATGAAAGTGGGATAATTAAATCGAAACCAATTATTTTTGGCAACTGTAAATAATATTACAAAACATGAAAAATACTTCAAAATCTTGGTTATTAAATGAAAAATAATTTTTGACATATCATTAGCTTCAATGATTTAGATTTTGATCTCTCTCTCTCTCTTTTTTTGAATGAATCCTTGTTTGGTGGCACACTCAAAAGTGAAAATGTACAAGTAAAATTCGGACATGAGAAGCATCAAAATGGATTGACATGGCAGAAACCAGAGCAAAAAAGGAAAAAAGGTTTCTACTCTTTCAACAAATTTCACTCAATCTTCTCTTCTCTTCTCTTCTTCGTTCCTCATTTCATCAATGGCAATGGGAGTGGAAGGAGGGGGAAACTGAAGCCAGACAAAACTATCTACGGACACTGACCAATTCAATGTCATAGACAAGCCATGCATCTGGCGGAACTATATCTCCAGATCCATCATCTCCAAAACTGCATCATAAATATCATACAACATAAATTGTGCAGAGACTCTTGCATCAACTCTTTCATACTCAAATGAACTTTACATAGAGGAAGGTGTTAGTAGTAACGAAGCATCACAGAGACTCAAAACATACCCCATTGAAGGCGGAATGATCAACCTTCTCTTATCGCCAACATGCATACCTGAGAAAACCATAATTTAAGAATAAAGTCGTAGTAGCTGCAGGTGAAAACATTGATACCTGGAACCGAAAGAAAGAATCTGTTTCAAAAGTAGCTACCTTCGATGCCAGCATTCCATCCCTCAATAATATCTTCATCACCTGAATGTAGAGACGAAATTATGAAGACAATAATCACACATCACAACAGATACTAGTTATAAAGGGATCTGTTGAGCATGAAGATAGCTAAAGATACTGGATTTTGTTACCTAGCCTAAACTTGAAGGCAGCTTTACCCACATTCGAGTCAAAAACATGCCCGCTCTCTTTCAACATGCCACTGTAATAGATTTTGACCTGATGCGAATTATGTTTACCCACAGTAGCACACATATTAGATTACACATGAAAGCTGCCATCCAGTTCATAAGCAAATTATCACTGACTTAAGCCAACAGAAACATACATTTTTGCCTGGGACAGCCACTTTCCCACCAGGTGGTCCTCTTCTCAACTCTTCAATAGTCAACCCATTTGACAATGTTCGCTTGCCAAATGCAACTATTTTTATACTCTGACCCATATTCTTTTGACTATCTAACGTATGAATCACACTCATGTTGGAGTCCTTCTTGCCGAGAGTTCTCTTCTTCTTTTTCTTGATTTTCTGTCCAAGTTGATTGCCATTAGCTAGTAATTTTGATTTTGAGCTGATAATCCTGCAAGGAAGAATTATTTGTTAAACAATCATAAGATAAAATTTAATTTGGGTCTCAAATCAAATATTGTACATAATTGTTGTAGATAATATAGGGAATGAATGTGTATAGAAAAAAAAATATAAAAATAAGTAAACTAGATGTATTTTGAGTGTTTTGAATACTAGAAAATTGACAAAATGAATTGGAAGTAAAAACAAAAAAGACCCTTTCTCGTTCTTTTTTATGAACTACAATCCTTATTGGGAAAGGGATGCAGTGGTTTTTCAACTCAAGAGCACTTGGTCATTGAGAAATCTATACATATGATCCCAACTACTTGAATGTACCTGAAGGTACAAATGGTTAATCTTTTACTAGACAGAGGGCAAACAGGGTATTAATACTGGAGGGCATATTCTCTTTGATGAGTTGTATGCATTGTACCTTAACAACGAATTTCACAGAATTTGAATCTAGAAAGAGCCATTTGTGTTAAAAGAATTAATTTGCAACATTTAATTAGATTTGCAAATACTGAGTTTAGGACTCTCTTAAGAGTTTTTGAATTGAAAGAAATGTTTACTCATTTACTTTGATGGAATGTTGGTGTCCTTATATGAGCAAAAGGGAACAAACTACATAGCCAAGAAAAAGAGAAAAGAGCATGTACTAACCTTTCATTCCGATCCTTCTGAAGTTCTCCAGTTTCTGCTGCAAGATCTTCTGTTTCGCTGTCAGCATGTGCTTCTTGCAAAATCTCATCCTCTCCTTGTACATTGTTATATTCCACACAAAAATTCTCCATGCTTGAGTCGCCTGGCTTCTGTTGTCGTTCATGTTCTCCACTATCTGCCAGCTGATGCTCTGCCACGCCATCAGCTTGTTGTAACCCTTGCTTAGACAAATCATCTTCAGTAATATTCTTAGATTTTTCATCAGTTCCTTCTGTAGGATCTCCTTCCAACAGTTCACTCCTTATCTTTTTTAATTTTCGACCATTTACAGAGTCCAATTCTGAAGCTGTCCCTAGATTATAGTCAACAATTCCCCTGCTTCTTTTCAAAAAAAATAAATAAATAAATAAAAAAAATTCCCCTGCTTAAGCATGAAAACAACAGGCAAAAGATCATCAAGGGTATAACTAAGCATTGCCCATGAAACCGATGTTGTACAGCTTATCACTAAATGAGCATAAAGATGCACCACTGAACTGACCCTCAAAATAGATTCAAAGAAACAAAACTTACAGAGCAGCGGAGGCCCCAGCTTCAGGCTCTTTGTGCTCCGTGGGAATAGTAGAATCCTCATTATCAATCAGAACTTCACTAGTTCTCTCAACCAGAGTGCGTCTTTTTCTTTTCCTTCTGGACTTTCCGATCGTGAAACGTAGACTGCACAGCAAGGCAAATAGTGAGTACATGGGAAATAAAACTGTGTCAAAATAGAAATGCGCAGATAGATAAATGATACTCACAGATTTAGGGGCTGTGTCTGATCTTTTTCATCCAATGCAGGCAAGTCCTGGTTGATAGCAGTTGAATTTGTGTTGCTTCCACCAACCACTTCCTGATAGGGAATAATGACTCCCTCTAAAGGCTGAACTTGTGCAAGAAGCTCATTATTGCCATTAATTAGTTCAGTCCCTTCTTCATCCAATGGTGGCTGGCTCACCCTACATATAGATGTTGTAAAGAAAGTGAAACCATATAATATGTATACAATGACAATAGTATTCGCATATAAGTCGGTAGTGAATGCCCTCCAAGAAAATGAACATTCAAAATTGACAAAGATACACATGAAAAGATAATGCAAGATGTATGATAGTATAAGGCTGTAATACCTTTCTATTTTGTCACTGCTATGCAGAGGATCAGCATTTTGCTTTGTTTCATTACAATTTACACCATCATCTTTTGCCTCAACATCCATTTCTACTGTTACCGGAACAGTCTTTTCCCCGGTGTCACACGTAGCAGCATGACCATCTCTTTGAATCTCATCCAGTGATAAAGAAAAACCATTTTCATCTTCTTTTTCAAGTAAGTTTGCATCATCATCCGACTCGATCACCCTGTGTTTCTTTTTAAGTGATTTACCAGCATTTTGCTTTGTTTCATTACATTTTACACCGTCATCTTTTGCCTCAACATCCATTCCAACTGTTTCCGGGACAGTCTTTTCCCCAGTGTCACACGTAACAGCCTTCACATCTCTTTTAATCTCATCCGGTGATAAAGAGAAACCATTTTTATCTTCCTTTTCAAGTAAATTTGCATCATCATCAGACTCGATCACCCTGTATTTCTTCTTGAGTGATTTAACACGACCATTTCTTTCCTTTGGCTCCTCTTCCATCATAACCTCCTCTAGCCCTTTAATAGCAGAAAGCACAAACCATATAGTTAATACTCATCTTGACAGCAGATAATGAAAATAACAATAAACATTGACAATCATAGGGCAATTTGGACTGGTAATGAAATATATCAAAATGTTGGGGTTCTGAACTATGAGAGGCACTCAGGATAAGACAATCCTCTAAAAAAAATAAATAAAAAAAAGATTAAAAAAAAGCTTTCAACAAATGAGCATCCAACAACAAGGACAGAAATTAGAATTGATTTATTCAAAACATACCGTGGCTGCCTACAGGCGGAGACCCTGGTGAAACTTGTAAGCCATCATCATCATCATCATCAATGAAACTGCCCTCATATTTATTATCATCACTATTGTAACTAGATTCAGCTGTCTGGGAGTTTTCAATATCCACACCGTATGATTCTCTGATTGGATCACAGTAAAGGAAGGCCAAGATAAACATAACCATACAAAATCTTGGCAATAGCATCACAGTGGTTTCCCAGACAAGATTATAATGATATGTCTAAAATTATTGAGCAGTCTATTGAATGAAATTCTTCCCAAAACTTTGTTCCGGTAGAGAGAACAATAAACGGCACAGATTTATAATGTTGTCAAGATTCAAGATAATGAACAAGGATACGTATCACTGCAACCAGTTGAGCGATGGTTTTGACGGAGATAATAACCAGTGAGGAACACACTTCGAGGGCCAAGAACAGAAAAAACCACATCATCGGCCTCCTCAAATTCCAAATCCAAATGGCAAGACTCCGTTAGGCCCGGCAGCAATGCACAGAACAAGACCGGCCTTCTATTACCCACATTACACTGTACAACCGACTTCTTTGAATCCTCACCAAATCCCAAAGTCGCCTGATCAATCGATAACATCACATACAACATCACCAAGAAAGCTCTCCAAAAACATTTTACCCCCAAAAACACATGAACCCTGATCAGGTCGTAGATTACTGAAAACGCTAATTACCTGTGAAATCCGAAGCCTTCCTCTAGCCTTTTCACAAGAATGAGTTACTGGCTTCCCGGGCTTCACCTCGGCGCCTGCAGCATGAAAACCAATCAAGAAATCAACACCCACTTACATGACTCGAAATAGAATTGTATCTGAGAGTAATAGATTGAAAATGCTGATCATTCCAACCCCAGAAAGCCATTATGTATGCGATTGATAGGAACAGTGGTGAAATTGGAGTTGATTTCTTCCCTCTTAAACCCTTGCGTAGCATTATATAATGAGAGATGGCGGGATAGAGTCTCTCTCTCTTCTTTTTTTTTTTTTTTTTTAATGGTTTAAAAAATTGTTACTAATTTAGTTCATTTTTTTAAATTTATTGTAAAAATAAGATATCAAATAGTTTTAACATAAAATTTTCAGTTTTTGCATAGTTATTATTAGAATTAATGAATATAATAATGAAAGGTAAAATGGAAGGCATCATTATTATTGATTTTTCACGTGAGTTTCATTTTAGTGCAAACACAATAAAAGTAGAATTCTAGGTTTAATAAATAAAAAAAGGAAATAATATCAACAAAAATCACTGAAATCAAACCGTATCCGTTGAGGTTTAAGTAATTTAAACATTAAAATTGGAAATTAATAATTGCATACAAAAATGAATGTGGGGGAGAATTTCAGTCAGTACATGCATGTTGAATTTGTGGTTTACTTTCTTATATTTTAATTTTTATAAATCATTTATGCCATAAAACATTTTCGTCCACTTTTATATATAATAAAGAATATTTATAATTTTCCATAAAATTTTCAAAAAACATGACCCTCTTATACAGTGGCGGCCCTGAGGCCGTGCGAGAGGTGCACTGCACTGGGGCCTCCGAATGAAAGGGCACCATTTTAAAAAAAAATTATAATAGTAGTAATCTATTAGCCTTTACAATTTGAGTTTTAGCCTTTAAAGACTAAAACTGCATGATATTGGGGCAAAAATGCCGCATTTTTCAATATGCTGAGAATGAATCTTGTTCGTCGATTTGATGAGATGGACGCGCGAGATTTATTCTTATTTCTCATAGTAACTCCTATTCTCACCTGATCACTAC
>JAPKLW010000301.1:438131-464392 GCA_026898455.1 Plectranthus barbatus
TCTTGCTGCATTTACGTGATTTTCTAGGTATTTTCTTTGATTTATTTTAAAAAAAATTTAAAAACTTCTATCGTAATTTTAGATTTTAATTTGTTTGATTTTATATATTTTGTTAATATGTTCATCGTTATTTTTTAGTTAGTAAAAATTTATCTAATTCTTGGAAAAAATAAAGAAAAGAGATGATGAAAAAAATCTCAAAAAGTTTGCTAAAAAATGCTAGGAGAGTTATTTTTAAATACTAACTGTGCATTTAATTTATATGATATTATTTAATTTTTTTTATTTTTTTCAAGTTTATTTAAAAATTAAGTAAAATCAATAAGATGATTGTAACTTCGTGAATGACTCAAATTTTTTTTTGAATAAATTTTGAAGTTTTAAATAAGATAGATAATTTTAAAATGTATTTTATATTATATTTTTTAATAATATTTATAATTATTTAATTTAAATAAGGGGCACTAAAATTTTCTTCGCACCGGGCTCCAAAATTTACAAGGCCGACCCTGCTCTTATATATTAATAAACCTAAAAATATTGTTGAGCCCCAAAATAATCTCACTCATTTAGAGCCCATTTGCAAAAAAATAGGGCTTGACAAGCAAAACCAAGGCCAGCGGTCTGATCAGAATCGACCCGGAATAGCGATCGAATTGCCTTGTGATCCAAGTGAATCGAGCTGCGTGATCGAACCACCCGACAATTATAGTGATCGAGCTACGTCAGCTGAAAGTTGTTGGATCTGTATTTTATTCGAATAGGAATAAATCTGGAAAATATAGAAAAAAAATTAGATATGTCTTACTATATCAAAATTTTTATTACCTGTAAATCTAGGATTTTTTCCCTATAAATATCTAGGGGTGGCAATTTTTGATCCGATCCGATAATCCGACACGAATCCGCACGATAATAACGGATACGGATTGAGGCTTATCGGATCGACACGATAATTTCGGATCGGATTCGGATTGGATACGTATCGAATACGGATATCCGGTAATAAATAAATAAAAATTATTTATTTTTTAAATATAATAATTAATTAATTGATTTTGATATATTAATATAATTTAAAGTTCTTTCAAAAACTCAAATCTTTTGATTCTTCATTGTTCGTGTCCCATTATTAATTCACCACTAAAAAATGTATTTATTTATCTATTAAATATATTTTTAATATTTATTTTCTTCTACTATCAAAATTTAATAACTTTCTTTTTTTCTCAACTTCAAGTTTTCAATTAAGTTGTATCAACAACGAATTAACTAAAAGGTGGGATCTTAAATTTTAATGTTGATGAAAGTATTGTAGATTCTCATTAATTGTCTCTACTCTTTCAATTTCACCATGATAGATTAAAAGTATTTATTGTAATTTATTTTATTTGTTATAAATCTTAAAGTTTTAATTAATATTTTTCTCCGTCAAAATTGTAAGTGAAGTATTGACGACTAAGGTGAAGGATTGATCAGTATTTAGAAATGAACATGTTTGATCACTAGAATTGGAATTTAAGATTTATCTATATATCTTCGGATATTTGATTGAGGATTTTAGTTTCAACTTTCAAATGAAGTTGCAGTTTTATTTATTTATCAAACACATTATTTGAACAATCAAATATGAATATTTTGTATTATCTTATCAAAATTTTATTGGATTATAATTGTGTTTATTGAAATGAATTCTTATTGAATTAATCCGATTTGGATTCTTATCGGATCTTTATCGGATCGGATACATAACGGATCATTCGGATTGGATACTTATTGGATCCTTAACGGATATGGATCGGATTCGTGCGGATACGGATTTGAGCTTAACGGATCGGATATGGATACGAATTTTGATTTTTCTTAACGGATCGGATACGGATTTGACCTTAACGAATCGGATCGATAATGGATTGACACGATAAGGATCCGATCCGCACAAATTGCCACCCCTATAAATATCCCTATTCTCATTGTAAAAGCATCGAATATTTTCTACTTTATTCTCAATAATAAAAATTCTCCATTCTTTTCGAGTATTATCCGTTAAATTTCATGCATCAACAAGTATAATTAAATATTTTTTAAAGATTTGATTATCAATTAAAATTATTTGCGCTGAACATAATTACATAAGCTAAAAAGTAAAAACCTAATTAAGAAACATTGGTAGGGGAGTGGATCCAGTGAGAAAACTCTTAACGTGAGAAAGTGAGAAAGATGCTTGATAGCATTTACGACATTGCTTGATTGTATTCAGGTTGTTGCTTGATTGCAATGTTGCTTGATTGTGCTTTAGTTGTTGCTTGATTATTTTGTTGCTTGATTGCATTTTAGTTGTTGCTTAATTCAATATCAACCATTGATTTTTTTAGATCTGATGGACACGATTCATTCTTTTTTCTCACAGGGGATTTTTTTTTTTATGATCCCTCCTCACATTGGTAGTATAGACACTATAAAATATAGTAATAAAAATATTAATCCGAGTTAATTGGACCACACAATCAGACCTTGTATTATTCAAGTTAACTTCAAAAAATATATTTTCCAATATGAACACAAATTTTAGCTCAAAGGATTGATTGTTTCCATTTTTTACAATATTCAGAGTATTTAATATTACTCATGTTCGATTTCAAACAAAATATTGCTCATATTTTTATTTTTTTTAAATAGGTTTTTGAAATGTTACTGGGAAGGTCGAACTCGTAACCTCTCAATCACAGATTTGGACCCTATGATGTGCACATTCTGCTGAGCAACAACATTCCATGTTGTACCTAAATACACAATAGAGGATCCAAATCCCTCAATCACACGTAATGTGTTTAAACCACTCTCATGTTCATTTACCCACTGTGTAACGTGTTGATGTGGGGATATATAATTAGTGGTAGGATCCGTTTTAATTATTATCACATCAATCGTGAATATATATATCAACACTTACCCACGGCAGGGCAATTCTCAATTTATAACAATTGCTTATTATTCCCTTCGTCCCATTTAAATTGATCCACCTATTAAATCGGACGTCCGAATTGATCTGTTTCTAAAAATGACAATTTTTTCATACTTAATAATGCAATAATTCCGCTTATACTCACAATCCTTAATTCTCATGGAAAAAAAAAAAAAAAGGGAGATGGAGGGATTATTTTTTCGAGGAATTATCTGTCAGCCTGCCGCGCAGGCGCGGTGGTGCAGCAGCAGCCGCCCCTGAATTCACAAACTCCCAAATTTACTTCAATCATCCATCAATTATTTTTTTTCCGATTTATTATTATTTCACTACTCCCCATACTTCATCCATCATTCTACATCACCATTCACCAACAAACGTTAACAAAATCAACCAGAAAATGAAAATGATCAAACTAATTAAGAAACCCCCTCTCTTTGCACGATTTAATCGCGCCGTCAAACATCTCCTCCAATCCATTCTCGCATTTGAATCCCGTCGCTTCCAGTTTCTTCATCGACAGCCCCGACAGCTTCACCGCCGCCACCTCCTTCCACGACCTGCATGCACATATATATTATAAAAACATTTACATCTGACCGCAACTCCTCGAACATTAGTATGATATTGTCTGCTTACTCCGGAGACGGCATCTTGAATTCGGGATATCTGTTGGAGAGGAAATCGCTCAGCTCTTCGATCTTGCACTCCGGCCCCTTCACCACGTATCTCCCTTTCGGATCCGGGTACTCGAGCAGATGGATGTGAGCTCGAGCCACATCATCCACGTGGACGAAGCTAGTGTCCTTCACGTGCTTGTAATGTGACTCATCACCTGCAATGTGAAGTCGAGTCGAGTCGAGCAGTGTTATAATATTATTAAAAAATAAATAAAATGAGGCAACGTTACAGACCGAGAATCAAGGCCATGGAGACGTAGACAGAGTCCGGGAAATTAGGGCAGATGAAGGGGCCGTGAATCCACGGCGGAATCACGGAGACCATGTCTAATCCGAGGTTGTCGGCAATTTCGATGGCGGCTTTCTCCGCCAGCGTCTTCGTCACGATGTACGGCCCCGCGAAGGTCTTGAGGCTCCGGATGAGCTCCACGTCGGTCCACGAGTTCTCGTCGACGAGGCCGCTGGGGTTCGGGGTGGTGCTGAAGGCGGCGGCGGAGATGCTGGATGTGTAGACGACGCGGCGGACCGTCTCCGAGTCGGCGCAGGCTTTCAGAATGCCGTGCAGCGCGGTGGTGACTCGCTTCAGCTTCACTTCCTCCGTCTCCTTCTCGGCGAAGTCGAGAGGGTGAGCCATGTGGAAGACGCCGCTGCATCCCTCTATCGCCGGCACGAACGTCTCCGGCTTGTCGAGGTCGGCGTTGAAGATCTGCAGCCGCTCCGCCGCGCCGGGGAGGTTGGTGATGTAGCTTATGTCCCTCTTCCGCTCTGGGCCAAAAAAATATATTCACATTTTTAATAACATTGTAAAATTACTATTTTGCCCTTACTTTAATAGTAGCAATTTATTTTTATTTTTTTAAAGATTTTTTAAAAAGATTATTTCTAACTAGTGGTGGCCATTTGGAACCGGAACCGGCCCTGAACCGGCCCGGCGGTTCACGGTTCCGAACCGGAACCATCCAAAACGGTTCGGAACCGTAACCGTAACCGTTTTTGGACGGGCCGGTTCAGGTTCAAGAAATAGCCCGAACCTGAACCGGCGGTTTCAGTTCCGAACCGTTGAAAATATTTTTGAAAATTCAAAAATCGACGAATCAGAGAGCGCCACGTGTCCCCGAAAAAATAAAAAATAGAAAATAAAATATTTTTCGAACCGCCGGTTCCGAGCCGAAACCGTGTCGAACCGGAACCGGTTCCGAACCGAAACCGTAACCTTCTACCCACGGGCCGGTTTCGGTTCCATTTTTCCGGAACCGTGGAACCGGCGGTTCCGAATCGGAACCGGCCCGTGGCCACCACTATTTCTAACGTTCAAGACATAATAAAACACGAGATTGAAACACGAACCTGGATCGAGCCTTACAGTGGCGTTGACGGAGTAGCCGTCTTCGAGTAGCCTCTTGATTGTCCATGAGCCCAGATAACCAGTTCCTCCAGTCACACACACTTTTTTCAGGGTTTCACTCACCATCTTCAATCTCTCTGAATCTGATATGATACATAGGCCATGCATATGCCTGCTTTAAATAATGACAGGATGAAGGGCATTCATGTCTTTTCCACCCTTCCAAAATAGCAGATCATATTTCTGTCCGAATTTTCGCCATTCTTTAATTTATCAAAAGAGAATCTAAATGTGACAGTTATAACATTATTATTTTATTAAAAGGACAAAAATCCAAACATACTATCAATTATTCAATCATTCTCATTTTAATAGTCTTATTTTTTTCATTTTCGTAAGTGCCAATTTAGTTGTCTTATTTTTAAAAATGGTAACTTTTCACACTCAAATGCCTTACTTATTGTGTTCAAACTAAACGAGATTATTAAAAAGAAATGGAGGGAGTACCATTTTAAATTTATGATAAGATCGAAGATTTGGAGATAACAATTGATATGACTCGTTGAATGATACATTAGCATTTAAAAAGTCATAATTAAGTATATCCGGGAACAATGTTATGCTATTAGAATGTCAGCTTTTCGTCGTTGCATTTTTTTGCTCCCTTCGTAATTTTAAAATAAAATTAATAGTTTGACCATTTATTTAAAAATATAATTTATTTATAATTTAATTGAATAAATTATACTTCATAATATATTTGCAAACCTAAATGTTGAATATACCTTTCTTGATAATAAAAAAAATGCTCGAAGCACTCTATAGTGGTGAAATACTTCTCGTTTTATAATTTATTTTTAGGGTAAATACAATTTAATATAATAATTAATAAAATGTCGGACACTATTTTTATAACTAAAAATAATTTATTCGTTTAATGATTCACCAACCCACCAATCCTAAAAATAAATTAGTAGAAGTGTGACAAATGCAGTGAAATATTTGAGTGTTAAAAATGTATAGATCTAGATCTCGTAAAAATATTCGAATTAAATTTTAGTTTCCCAATGACGAATTAAATTATTAAATTTGTATAAATTCACAATTCCCAATGAGAAATCTTTATTTTTTGGGAGCAATGCTACATGTTTTAATTAAGAGATTTATGCTTGTGTGCTAGATTTAGGATGTAAAGATAAAATGAGTATAGTTATCTGTATTTTAAAATTAATAAAAGTTTGTTTAATTAATTCGTGAAATTTGTTAATTAATTGAATTAAATTTGAATATGAACGGTGAATATGCTTATTTAGCAAATTAATTTGAAAATATGAAGCTATTATTTTGAGTTTTTTAATTTTTATATTTTAATTATTAATAGGTATAAATAACGATTGTGAATAGAGATAATAAAAGTAAATTTTTATATGGATTGTATTATAATTGTGGATAGTTTTTGTAGTGATCCGGTGCTGAATTAGAAAGTGATCGTCGATGCAGAGAAAGATTAATAATGAGCGACTTCTGTAAGATTTTTATTAGTTTAAAAGAGGGTGCCATGAACAAATCGGATCCAATAGAATAAGAGGGATTCTAAAGCTATACGGTAATGAGACTATAGTTGAGGAGAGCTCGACTAATTTGATAGGTGCTACTAATATCAATATTGTATACCCATCCATTTCGACACTCATTATAGGAAACACATGATGTGATGAATCTTATGGTTGGTGTGTGAAGTCAGTCATGAGTGTAGAAGCCGAATCAGACCATTGGTGAGTAACACAGCCGACCTCAGTTTGGGCCCGAGGCATTATAGTCTTACAGTACATTAATGAATATACAAAACCGAAAACTTTTAATGACCATCAGTTTATCAAGTCTAGTTTTTTCTCACGAATAGAGACAAAGACACGCCTGATGAATCACAAGAACCAGACTTAATGAAAATGAGATTCCTTAAAATTCGAGGTTCAAATGTCCAGTTTAGTATTCCTCAGACTGGCGAGCCGTTCTGACACACAACAGGATGTCGACATTGTGTGTTAGAAAATGACAGAGCAGGTGCGGCAGAGCAGAAAAAGCAACCTGTCACCATCCAATTAAAGACCCAACAGATAGTTTAAATTCAGATTGTCTCTAAACGGCTTACGAGTTACGGACTTACAAAATTACAGCAAATTGATCAAATCGTAACCGTCATTTCCGAACAGAGACTTCCAGAGTTCTTATTTCCTGTTTGATGCTTGTGTCTCATCTCCAGACTCGAGATTCTAAGCTTCTCAACTTAAGTTTTTATTTTGGTGCTCTTTCTCTCCTATAAAGATCACAAGAATTGTAGCTATCTCTAGGCTGTAATTATTATGGACATCTGTCGCAAGTTCGAAGAATTCCGGGAAGAACTTAAAAGCTCCCAACTTCCGAAAGAGGAGGCTGTTGGTGTGCTCACACTCCCGATCCGAGTGCCGTAGGAGAACGAGACCCTTGGTAAGTAAGCAAGTGGACTGATGAACACGGACATTCATCAGCTTGTGATAGACCGTAAGGACAGATTGTAATCCTAAGGCTAGTATATTCCGGGTTACTTCCTTAAGAGAGAGCGTATGACAGTAGTCCGAACCTCTATAAAGTATTGCGTTATTTATTACTTTATTTTATTATGCAAGGATTTAAAAACTCAACACTATCGCGTGTTGAAGAATAACTGAACTTTATAATAATCAAACTCGCAGATATCAAGCTTTTTTACGAACCAAATTGGTTGATCACCACCAATTTGTATTTTGCAATAACTCGTTCTTTAATCTTCTGTTGCACATATTCATTGAACTCTGATCTCGGATCAACAAATGAATATTTTTATTTTATCAAACTAAACTTTTTATAGCTAAAATCTATCGACTTTGAATTAAAATATAAAAATAAAAAAGAATGATATTATCATTTTGTACAATCAAGGATTGGCGATCAAAACCAAGATAAAAATTATTAATTATTTATAATCACATGCAGTCTATAGATGGTGTCCATCACGTTACGTCTAATTTTATTTTAATAAACTCATTTGAAACTTTACGAAACCTAATATTTTGAAATATCACAATAATATTTTTTTTAATTACCGTGCCAAATTTAAAGGGACTCTACCGCATAGTGATTTTCCAAATTATAAATTGGGTACATAATAATATAATTAAATATAGAGGGATATCCATTCTTATTCTCCAATTTATAAAAGATAAATTATCAGATGAGACGGTCTCATCATTTTTATCGTGAGACGAATTTAATGAAATGATATGTTTCTTTACTGTAAATGATACCTCATCATTTTTATTGTGAAACAAATTTAATGAAATGATTTATTTCTTTATTGCAAATGATGTATTTCTTTATTTAAAATAATATAGTTTTTAAAAATGAAATGATATATTAATATCCGTCTCACAATAAAAAAAATAGTAAAACCGTCACTCACGAGACCAACTCTTTATAAAATAGTTAATTGATCGAGTTCTAAATTGTCAATAATTTATTCAAATTCTAATTAATTAATAGTAACTTTCTAGATGTTGAAATTCTAACCAAGGCCATCACAAGGTCAAGAAAATAGGTTTGAAAGTTGTTAAGAAGCTTTCCACAATTGACTAAATATTAATTACGTTTAAGACTAATTAAGTTTTTGTCATATAACGAATTACCCTTCACTTAACTACTTTTTAATTAATTAATTATCTCATAATTAAATAAAAAAAAATATATTTTAAGTTTTTTTTTTATAGAGTTGCAGCTACTAAGAATTTGATGCAATGGGAATTTTGTAATTTCTTAAATCTCTGCAGCAGAAATGGTGGATTTGCCCAAGAAAATAAACAATTTCTGAAATCGCCCCTTCCCTCCCCAATTTCCTCAAAAAATCCTTGTTTGTATCGCTGTTTCAGTCATGGATTCCACCGTAGCTGGACTCATGCTCGTTAGGCGGAATCCATAAACCCTAGCCACACCCCAGGGAACGCCAATTGAGAAGCTTGAATTGCCGAATTGGAAGTCCGCCTTCTGTTTTCCTGTAGCGGATTTGTTTTGGCAATCAGATAATTATTATGTATAGATCTGGAGCCGTGATGGCGTGGAACGTGTTCAAGTTCTGCACGGCGCTGCGGGGGCTTGGCTCGATCATGATATTGTTAGTTCTGGGCGTCGTTAGTGTCAGCTACTACGCGGTGGTGATCTCCAATTACGGCCCTGGACTCGCTGCCGGCGGCCTTGATTCGCTCATCGCTTTCTTTGTTTTGATTTTGTTCCATTTTCTGGTAATCCTATGCGTTTCTGGAGAACTTTCGAATTTATTGTTTTTTTTAATTGGGCGTATCGAAATTTTGATGCTTTCCTATGTGTTATATTTGGAAGTCATTGTTTGGTTGATTTTGATCGGTATGTTTCTTGAATTGTAGTTCATTGGATAGTTCGGGGGAACTTTTATGGATTTCTGGATCTTCTATTGGGTTATGTTATTAAGATCAGCTGTTTCCCATTGGTTATTTTGACATATTAGGACATTAGAGAGTTACCTTTATTCAACGTGGGTCTTGCTGTAACAACAGATTTTTAATGGTTTTGAATCTTGATTCAGATGGTCGAAAATCTTTCTAATCGGAAGAAGTCAGTTGGTGGGTGTAAAATATTTGTATTCTAAAAGCATTCAGTTTTTTAGTTACAACTTAGAACTTCAAGAACCTTAGGCTTCCAGTCAGACTTGAGATTTTTTGAAGTTAAATCGGTAATTGTATAATTTGAAGTTAGTCTTGAATTTGACTTGGGGAAATTAAATAGAATTTGTTATATATGCTGTCGGGCTTAGTGAAAGGTCGGATATTGGTAACAGTTGCTTCATCGTTGTATTGATTTTAGATGCTCCAAAATCACTTGAACTAGGAATGGGCTATGAGTTATTTATAGCTCAACTGCTTGCTGTCCAATATAAAGTTCTGAGTTATATTTAGTACATGAACCATCAAACTACGGGGAAGATTGTCGTTTTGCTTTGCTATCAGTTTTGGAATTTTCTTTAGTGAGGGAGAGTGGCATATTGCTGCATGGCACATGCAATGGAACTAAATTTCCTATAACTTTACTTCTTTGCAGTTGGTGATGCTTTTGTGGAGTTACTTTTCGGTTGTGTTTACAGACCCAGGCACTGTGCCTCCAAATTGGAGGCCGCCAGTTGATGAAGAAGGGGGAGATAATGACCCATTGACTGCTTCAGAATTTCCACCAAACCCGGAGATTAGTAGAATTCGCTTTTGTAGAAAGTGCAACCAGTTGAAACCACCTCGCTGCCATCACTGCTCTGTTTGTGAGCGCCCATGGCATAAATCCTTGGAGATTGTCAGATTTTAATGCTGTTTTTTCCCTATGACTGATGAGTTATTTCTGTTGGATTACCTTCTTAGGTGGGAGGTGTGTACTGAAGATGGACCATCATTGTGTTTGGGTTGTCAATTGTGTCGGGGCATTGAACTACAAAAATTTCCTCCTCTTCCTGGTGGGTCACTTTTAACTTGCTGAGTGTTGAATGGCTTGGCCTTTTCCAATCCAGAATATTATGTGTATCTTTCGCGGTATACTGTTGTTTATAAATGCTGTTATAGGGAGATTACACAAAATTTTTGTCTATATGCCATCTTTATGTTAGTAATTGTTATCTATGGATATTTTTATTTGTGACTTGAATAAGTTCTGATATGCGATTTTTTTGAAGGCTTTGCATCTATAAACCCATTTATTAGGAAAAATGACATTGATTACTTAACTTTCTGATGGTGCAGTTCTACACATTCCTTGAGACTAGTCTCGTTACTTTGTCATTACTCCCGCACTTCATTGCATTCTTTAGCGATGGAGATATCCCTGGAACTCCTGGAACTCTTGCGACCACTTTTCTTGCATTTGGTACAGTAACCTCTCCATTTCATTTCCTTTCCTGAGGTTTTGTCCATATTCTGCAGTGATATCAATATCAAATGTTGCAGTCCTGAATTTGGCATTTGCATTGAGTGTGATGGGATTCCTTATTATGCACATATCGTTGGTTGCTGCCAACACCACAACCATTGAGGTATTTCACTTTCCTTTGTTTTCATAATTCAAAATTGAGGAGGAGGATGTATCTTCCTGATGTAGTAGTGCTGATACTCCTTGTTTTGATGTAATTCTCAGTATATGTTAATGTCTTTTCGCTTGGATTATTACTGATATTTTACTATTTGGAAATGTTTTACTTACCTACAAATGCATAATTTCAAGTGTTTCTGTAATATCTTGGGGAACTTTGTATTTTTTTATTCTCATAATTGGAGTTTACGAGGTGATGCTGATGTTTATTTATTTTTTTAATTCCTTGTATCTTAGGCTTATGAGAAGAAATCTACTCCAAAATGGCGTTATGATCTTGGACGAAATCGGAACTTTGAGCAGGTAAGGCTATTCTGAGGTTTCAACTGCACTGTCCTCTTTTATCAGGAGTAATAATTTCAATTTTACTTTCTTAAGTCTTGAAGAGGCTTATAGTTGAAATGATGGTTAAGAAAATGACTTGCTGCCTTTGCTGATAAAATCTAATTATATAAATAGTAATTCATAAACAAACCTTTAGTAAATCCAAATATAGAATAAAATGAGTGTTGAGATAGTAGGACCTATAATAAACGATAATACTTGTGCATTAATGCATTGCGAGGGAATATGTACAGAGCTTCTGATCTGACATGATATCTCACTATTTGTACTTAAAAATGGGGCATGTTTGCGCTTATTTAGTTGTTAATTAGGTGACCACACCGTAACACTTTCTTGAACATGTGAATGCATTTTTGAAACACAAGCTCAATGGACGTGCGAAGGAAGCCGGATAGGATTGTAGTTTTTATGCTGTGAATTGTATTCTGTTTTTGTTTAACACATATCTTATAATACTGCTAATTCTTTCATAGGTGTTTGGGATGGATAGAAAGTACTGGTTTATCCCGGGTTACTCTGAAGAAGATCTAAGACGAATGCCCGCCCTACATGGTCTCGAATATCCTTCGAAACCTGACCTAGGCGATCAAGAATTCTGAGATGGATAAGATTTAAGTATCATACATTTGAGTCTTGTTTAAAATGTTGGTGCCCTGAGAGCTAAGGAGTCCTTCTTTACATATAGAATTCAATGGCGGCTGCCTTCTGCAGAAGTATCAGCTGCAACTAATAAAATTTGTGCAGAAAAAGGTTGATGGTGATAGAAGGGGGGCGGCCTCTGGTTGGAATTTTGTCTGTAAAGAAGAAATGGCGGTGTAAAAATGGTGAGTGTTGCGAGGCCAAGCCAACATGTTGTAACTTGTAAGACTTGGTTGTTTGGGAATTTGGATTAGTCTTAGATTTTTTATTATCTGCTGTCTTGACTCCAAATGCCGGTGTATTATAGTGAAATTTCGCTCTTTTTCTTGTAGCATTCTTGGATTTTACACTTGGTTCTGCTTTGTATTTTCAACACGCAGAACAAAATTTGAATTTTGAAATTATTTTGTAATTACAATATGATATAATTATCATATTAGAGAAAAGTATCAATTATATTACAAATTATTCATTTTTCTTAAGTATATTAGAATATATGTATATCATCAAATATATCAGGAACTGTCATTTTTGTTATAAATTTATGTTGGGAGCAAATTTTCGGCGTCAGAAAGTTGTGTAGCTTGCTAGATGACACGTCAACACTTATAATTATAGCTCATCGTACAAATATATTATAAATTATTGTAATTTTCTTAATTATTTTACATATCACATATTTTCCTAAACAAATGGTCAAACTATCAAATTTATTTTAAATTTATGATGAAATATATTTATGTATTTTTTAGAATTTTAATATTTATATAAACATATAAATATACTTGATAATATTTAAATAAAAGTCCGACAAATTTAAAAAAATGAAAAATAAAAAAAATATTCATTTTAATTTTCCGATTAATTTTGTTCTTGTCTCTCATTTCGTCGAATTAAAAAATAAATATTTTTGCAAATAATAATAAATTTTTTATTTCGATGAAGTGTGAGACAGTATTATTTATTTATTTTAAAATTTATCAATAATTTTTATTTAAATATTTTTAAGTATAATCATATATTTATTTATATACTTCAAACATAAATAGTTATGTTGCAGTTATAAATTTTGAGCACTTATTTAGGAATATATATATAATTTGTACAATAATTAAGAAAATTACAATGGCTTATAATATATTGCTCGATCACGTGAAACTGGTACATCGTACATCATTTGACAAACCTCATCAATTTTTTATTACCCTAAATTTGCTCTCGTCATAAATTTAGAATAAAATAAATTATAATATATTTTAATAATATACATAATTTATAATATATTTAAAAAAAATTGAATAATTTAAAATATAATTGATACTTCTCCCTAATTATTAATTAACATTTCTGATGCCCGACTTACATAATTTTAATTAAATTAATTTTCTCAATCGTGATATAAATATAATTCCATTACTTATACCAATAATATTGAAAAATAGTACATATATTTAAAATAAACAATAATAAGATCGATTGTGCATGGTAATTGTGGAAATCCATTAAAATATCATCTCAAAGAGGTCATCTCCTAAGTTTTTATTGTGCAAGACTCTGAATTTCACAATTTTAAAAATACACTCTAGTCAATCTCATAAGAATTCTTGCCTTAACAATGTGGTTTTGTTTGTTTATCATTTTGCCAAACTCAAGTATCCACACCAATTAACTAAAACCAATGATAATCTTTTTTAAGTATGAAAGCAGTTCAACAAGGCAAAATGATAAACCAAACTCAAGTCAACTTCAATCTATAAGGAAAACTGTGTCTTGGGATGAAAAATCCTCACATGTTGAAATGTGACTCTCGAATACCAAATTCTTCAAATTCCAGTTACCATAATCTTCTAGGCCACAAGAGTACTGGCGGTGGTAGATTCACTGCAAAGGAGCAGACAGTAAACGAAAATTGCTCATCAACATACTATAGATCAGGCTAGTAAGAATGGACTTACTACTTCCAGACTGGAGGAAGCTTCTTAGTCTTCTTGTAATAGCGAGCAAGTCTGTGGATTCTGCTCTCGACAAGAATTAGCCTGAACTTAGAATCCTTGTCCTTTCTGTTCCTCTCCAGATGCTTACGGATGGCAACAGCTTTCTTGATGAGGTGGTACAAGTCCTCCGGGATCTCAGGAGCAAGTCCTGGGTAACAGCTAACAGTTGAAAACACGTGCAGCAGTTATCAAGGTGACGAAAGATAAAGACTGTGAGTTTATACCATGAGCCTTCAGAATCCTCAAGATCTTGCTGCCAGTGACGCTCTTCACCTGAGCAATGCCATGAGAATCACGAAGAATAACACCAATCTGGGATGGAGTCAACCCCTTCTTGGCAAATTTACAAATGTTTTCATCCACCTGAATTGTGAAATCACACATTTATCTTAAGTAGTTGGCATACAAAAGTACAGAATGCAACCTTGAGCCGCCAATGGAAATGGGAAAAGATCCAACCCTTGTTTTATGCAAACAAGGCAGTTTATAACTTTAAAACAAAACTAAACGCAATTATGGGTGGGGGGTCCTGGGGAAGCAGAAAAACACAGTTCCTTGTGTAGTTTTTATAGTTGGAGTGGTAGTGGTGGTGGGTTGGTGGGGGGAGTGGAGACGTGAGTTTGAGATGTAAGTAGACATATAACCTACCAAGGAGAATATAATGATTAAACAACAAGCTTAATGATTGACCATCTAATTAGTCGTGGATGCTGCGGGTTACATTGGGTAAATTTATTAAGAAAAAGTAAATCATGTACATTTTACAATTTAGAACCCTAAAAATGACAATCAATATTCAATTAATCAAATGACCGATAATCTTCAATTCTCCACGATAAACACCCGAATGAAATAATTCAAAGAAATTACAAGTCTTTCCAGGAACTATTAAATCACAATAACTGTAAATCATGTAAATTTTACAATTCAGTACTCTCAAAATCATAATCAACATTCAATCAATCCAATGACCGATAATCTTCACTTGTCCCCAATAAACACCCGAATGAATAAATTTAAAAAGATTCAACTACAAGTCTACATCAGGAAAAGTTAGCTTCTTTCATGCCCAGAGGAGAAACAGAGAAAAAAAAGGCAAGAAACATGTAGTAATGAAGTTGGCAAATTAATCAACAAAGAACCCTAAATGAAGAACAAATTCAGCAATTCATTGACAATGCAAACTAATGTCTCAATATAAAGGGGAAGAGGACCAAAACATGCCACTAAAAGACTCTACTAAGAAGAAGCAACAAGAAAGTAGATACAATATCTAGACAAAAACGGCCTAAAATTTAAATCATAAGAAGTCAAGATTCTTTTAATCATTTGTTATGATTTACCAATTAGGATATCCTAGCATTTTTAAGCATAACAGTTCCTCAACATAAAGCAATACAAGATCAAATCGCTCAAAAATCCCTTAAATGCTCGAATAAACACAATGCATATCACTATAAATAACAATTATACAAATTGTTAATGAAGAAATCCGAAAAAAAAAAGAGAAAACGAAGGAAACCGTAACAACTTACATCCGCGGCCGAAATCTTGAGCCAGCTCGGCGGCGTTCTCTTGTACGGAAGCGCCGACGCTGAAATACCCTTACTGCAGTAACCGAGAATGTGCACGTTTAGAAGGGCATATATAAATAAAAGAGAGACGTACAACCAAAAATAACATACCCTCTGCTGTGCATACGACCCATGGTGGCGGCTGATGTTCCCTGCCCGGCGGCGTGTGGCGGCGGCTAGATGAACAACTGCTGCGACGAGTACTGCAAAACCCTAGAGTGACAGACGTAACACCGTATTTATATATAAGGCACGAATATTTGCAATTTAGTCCTTGAGGTCTTCCTTTATTCTTATATAAGAACAGATTTTCTTTTTTTTTTTTGGGAAAAGTATCAATTATATACAAACTATTCAAGTTTTCTCAAATATATTACAAACTTTGCATATTATCAAAATATATTACAAACTATCAAGTTTGTTCCAAATCTATGACGGGATAATTTCCGGCGACGGAATGTTGACGTGGCTTGCCGGATGACACGTTAGCGTTTGTAAAATTCCATGTCATCAACCAAATATATTACAAACTATTCAGATTTTCTCAAATATATTACAAACTATTAAATTTTCTCAATTATATTACAAACTATATATGTTTTCTATATAAATATTCAAATTATCAAAATTGTCTTAAATTTATGATGAAATCATATTTATTTATATTTTAAAATTTTATATAAACATATAATTATACATAAAAATATGTAAATAAAAACTCTTAGTATATTAATAAATAAATAAACAAACACTAATTTTAATTTTTATATTTTTTTGGCTATTGTTTCTCACTTCGCCAAACAAAAAAAATTAAATATTTTTATAATTAATAATTATTGAGGGTCAAAATATTAATAATAATTAATAATTATTAGAATAATTTTTCGGTGAAGTGAGAAATAATAGGTAAAGAAATAGAAAAATAAAAATAAGTGTTTATTTATTTATTTTTAATATGTCAAGAATTTTTATTTAAATATTCTTAAATATAATTATATTTTTATTTAAAATATAAATAAATATGATTTTTTTTTTTTGAGCAAAAAAATAAATATGATTTCATCATAAATTTAAGACAAATTTGATAGTTTGAATATTTATATAGGAAATATATATATTTTGTAATATATTTGAGAAAACTTGAATAGTTTGTAATATATTTGAGAAAACTTGAATAGTTTATAATATATTTGGTTGATGACGTGTAATTTTACAAATGCTGACGTGTCTTCCGGCAAGACACATCAACATTCCGTGGCCGGAAATTTGATCCCGTCATAAATTTGGAACATAATTGATAGTTTGTAATATATTTTGATAATATACATAGTTTGTAATATATTTGAGAAAACTTGAATAGTTTGTAATATAATTGATACTTTTCCCTTTTTTTTCTCTTAAAGATCAGATTTTTCTCAATAATCAGATCCGAAAAATGCAAAAGCCCGCTAAACTTCAATTTCGGGCCCATCGGGCTACGAGCAAAATTCAATCTTTGCCCGAAATATGAATATCAGCAAAGGGAAATTAAAAATCTAGAAATCGGAAAATCGTCGCTGTGCCCGACTGTGATTTCGTGGATCGTGAGCTTCTGCAGAAAGTTGTTAGATGAGGTAATATCATCTAATTTTCTTCACAATTTTCAAAGAGAATGGAACAAATCATCCCTCCATTCTTATTCCGTTCATTGAATCTGGTGCTTGCTCACTAAGTTGCACGCTTGAAGTGAACTGGTTTTCTGGGATAAACCCTATCAATCCGCCATGATTTCGATCATGGTGGCTAATTTATGTCCGCGTTAACAAAAGCAACGTGCATTTTATTGCTATTGCAGGAGTAGATTGAGTTGAGATTTTAAGGCCACATTGAGCGCGGTTGAAAGTATTAGAGTAAGATTTTTGAGGGAGTATAGTATGCTGGGAAGGAGATTATTTGTTGGATGGAATCGATTGCTCTTACTTCTGCCAGTAGCTATCTTAATTCCTCACTTTCTATCAAGTAGGTCTTTTCATCTTATTTCATCTTTCTTTATGATTTTGTGCTGTTTAAGAAACGGAAATGGGTGCTTCTTTTTCAGTTAATGAGCTCCAACAACAAAGGAATTTTGGGGATGCACGCAAGGAGAAGTCAAAGAAGTTCGATCATCTTATCCTTGGGCCTTCTTCTGGGGAGGGACTTCCTGATCGTTTGCAGTGCCAAGGTTGTGTGAAATCCATCCCTTCCCACAAAAGTCTTAAATTCTCTCTTCCTAAATCTCCAATTTCTGTATTGTGACATGTGGTTGCATTTTGCTGGATGTGGATCTATACATAGTTATTGCTGGCCAAATATGTCTACTTTGTAATTGTGGCTCTTTCTGATGATTCTCTAAATCAAACATTGGGGGGCATTAATGATTTCATTTTAAAATTATATGTTGTTTCTATACATTGAGCCATTGATGATTTTAGTTGGCTGGATATTGTCCAAGTTCTTTTAAGTGTTGTACTTGCAGAAGATTTGCTTACTGCCATTTGTAGAAAGGTGACAAAATCGTTTTGTGGATGCTCTCACGTTGGTGCAGGACTTCATCTACATTTTCACAATGTGCCCTTGTATATATTTATGTCTTCTAGGAACTCATATTGCAAACCTAAAATATTTGCAGGAATGAAGGCTCTTAACAGGACACACATTCAGATGATTCATAACAATTCTCGCGCAATAAATAACGTAGCTCTAGTCACTGTATTTGCTACTTACAACTCTGCCGTTGAGAGCAGACCAATCGAGTTGGTTACTGTTGGGAACATTTCATATAACAAAGTGGAGAGGTCGATGGCTGTTTTGAATGTTTTCTTAAATTTTGTTCAGGTATTTTTTTGGTTATTTTGTCTTTGAAACTGCAATTATTGAAAATAATATATTATGCACATAAATATGACATGATCATATTCAGTTATGCATAGCTATTCACAAAACTAAATTTGAGGAATTATCAGTAGATGAGTTTTCACAATACTTTTATGATATTTTCTCTTTAAATCTATTAGATGTCACTGAATATCTGCCTAAAAATGTAATTTGCTTTCTTCTTGATATTACAATTTTTATCATTTGAATTTAAATTGATTGTAAATTTACTTGTAAGCTAAACTTCTCTAATAGCATAGTTGTATTGAGATTTTGGTTAGTGAAATAAATCTTAACTGCTCCATGGAATCTCTTTTCTGCTTTTCTGGTTTACTTTCATTTATTGGTAATCATTTTTGTTGCTCTTTGTTATTTGTAGGTAACCATGCCTCAAAGCAATGTTATCATTCTTACGGATCCTGCCTCTGATCTTCCTCTGCATAGAGATATGGTCACCATTCAACCAATACAAGGTGAATATTCACGAGACAAGTTGATGCTTCAAAGAATCAGGTCTTACATTGTAAGAGCACAGGGCACTGTTGGGAAAAAGTGCATGCTTCTTCTTCTGAGTTTCTATTTGACTTAGTTTCATGATACATATGTGTTATAAATTTTGTCATATAATGGTGCAAGCTGGTTGAATTCACTTCCTCAGCATACCATTAAATATTTCCATTTGCCCATGTGCTATGATTGTGGATTCTTTTACCATTGCTTTGCCTTCTGATAAGATGACGTTGTTATCTTTTGCTCTGTTAATTTGTTAGTTGTGTTTTGTGCAGATGTTTCTAGAAACAAGACTGGAGAAGCTGAAACAAAAGCAGGAACGAGTCACTCATTTTATTTTCACAGATTCTGATATAGCAGTTATTAGTGACCTTGGAGAAATATTTTCTGTCTATCCCAATTTTGATCTGGCACTTACCTTCCGAAACAACAAAAAACAGCCTCTGAATTCAGGATTTATTGCTGTAAGGGGCACTGCCGATGGAATTCAGAGGTCATTATATCTTTTCTCTTCTCTATTTTATTATTAGATACTACTCAAAAGGAAGCTGGTGTGGTAGCAGAAACTTTTCTGTTTCAGAGTTGGTTTCTTTTATTTTGTGAAAGACCAATAGTGGTCATAATTTATCCAGTAATCTTATCTTAGGCTTTTGATATGAAAGGGTTGCTTTTATCTTCCTTCACTCTTCAATCAACTGGGAGTTAGCAAAAATTTAACTATGGCTGCACCCACCCTCAATTTCCCATGTGTTGATCTAAAGCTAATATTCTCCTTTGTCCACAGGGGGAAGGCATTCTTGCAAGAAGTACTCAAAGTTTACAGTTCTAAATTCATGAAAGCTTCTCGAATGCTCGGAGACCAATTAGCTCTTGCATGGGTTGTTAGATCTGATCCCAATTTTGATGTAAGAAGGTTCTCTAGAAGAGAGGCTTTTCAAGACAAGATTGGTGGTGCGTCTGTGCTTTTCTTACCTTGCTCTTGTTATAATTGGACGCCACCGGAGGGTGCAGGGCAATTTCGTGGAATGCCCTTGGATGTGAAGGTACAAAAACATTGTATTATTCAGCTTAGGTTGAGGCTTATAAACAAACTCTTTCCTCTCAGCAAAATTCTTAACTTCTGGACACAGGTGATTCACTTCAAGGGATCAAGAAAACGACTGATGCTCGAGGCTTGGAACTACTTCTCGTCTTCCTCAAACCTACCAGATATGCTATGCCTTATACTGCAAAGTGGGAGAACAAAATATGATTTCTGATGAACTCAGTTGCAGGATTCGGATCCATTCATTTTCGACAGCGTAATCAGGTTTTATTCCCTCAAAGCTCGCAAACTGGTTGTTGGTTTCAGGGAGAGTTCATTCAGCTGCCAAAAAGAATCGATCGACACACCAGATGTCGCAGTTTGAGCTATCAGCACCGAGTAGTCGTCTTCCTTTGTCAATTCCTCAGAGCTGCCGGAGTTTTGGTGCTAAAAAATAGTTGGATCGGAAGTTGCAGCAGCGATCTTAATTGCTGCTTTCTCTTGAAGAGAGATAAAAAAAGACTAAGTACTGCAAAATGATGTAATCCATTTATAACAACATCTAATAATTTGCCTCAGCATTCACTGTCTTTCATCAGTGTTCAATATTTTCATAGGAACCATTGTATGTCTTCACATAACAAGCATCTTGTTTCATAGAAGATCAGAAACTATTTTTTCCCTAAATAAATCTTTAGGGCTAAATTCTTGTTTCTTCAAAAAGCAACCCCTCTCAATTAGCATTTCAAACTTGACAGCAATCCCAAGAGTATATTTATCTCTCACATGATAATCCCATTCCAAGATAGAAAGTGGAATGGATATGAACATGATCAAATCTTGCTAGAGATGCTAATAATAGGCTCCCCACTAAATCAAAGATCACTTCTACTCCTCTCATATGTATCTAAAACTAAAAGCAAATGCTAAATTCATGGCTGCAATGCTTGACAGAAAACGCCCCAACAACTCCTTAAGTTCACCAACATCAGACAATGATTCACCAATTTCAGCAAAGTCCCTACCTCCAGCTAGCAAAAGGGTTCAAACATCACACATAGTAAGGCCCACAGAAACTCACTTTTTGACCATCACAGAGCTCCTTGTATGAAAACAATTAACATTAAAGCTTGTCCAAAGCAGCTAACAAAAGTAGGTCAGATTCATGTTCTGGACTTTAAACTTGTTGCAACTACACAACCATTGATGTCAAAGTTCAGTTAATGAAATCACAAAAAGCCACACTTCCATAAATCAGCAAATTGTTCAATCAGTTATTAATTCTACAACAAATACAATCCCCATGAGTGACAAAATCTTGCCTGCCCCTTTGATGCATATCACAACACCAACTACAAGAATTTCATCGTGGGATCAAGATCAGGATTAGGACCTCATCCTTATGACATAATGATGTTTGGAAAGCAAGATGATAAACATAGATAGATCAAGAAACAATTGTAAGAATTGAAATGGCAAAGAATAGAATGATGATTCTAACGCACAATCCACAAAACTGTGTACCACTATCACTGCGCGCTCTTTTTACCGGTTCCATAGTAACTGAGGTACCATCGGACAAACTTCTTCAGCCCGGTCTCCAGATCCGTCTCCGGCCTGTACCCGAGCTCCCTCTGAGCCAAGCTTATGTTGGCATGTGTAAACTGTACATCGCCATTCCTCGGCAGCTTCATAACCAGCCTCTTCGCCTTCACCTTCAGCAGTCTCTCCAAAATGCTCACAAGATCCGATACAGGCACCGGAGAAGTGTTCCCTAAGTTATACACCCGCAGTTGAGCAGGTCCCTTCTTCTTGCCACCGCTGCCAGTGCTCTTCTCTGCAGTGTCCAATGCAGCCAAGCAACCCTTCACTATATCATCAATGTAGGTGAAGTCCCTAGCTACAGTTCCATGATTGGCACCTTCAAAAATCGGAATGGACTTCCCTTTCAAGATATCCCTAGTGAAAAAGAAATAGGCCATATCCGGCCTCCCCCATGGTCCATAAACTGTGAAGAACCTCAATCCAGTGAGAGAAAGACCGTAGATGTGATTATAAGTATGAGCGATCTCCTCACCAGCCTTCTTAGTTGCAGCATACAAACTAGCAGGCTGATCAGTCCTATCCTTCTCGGAAAACGGCACCTTTGTGTTCAATCCATACACTGAACTACTCGAAGCCCACACCACAGCAGGCTGAGGATTTGCATTCTTGCAAACTTCAAGAAGGCCGACGAGGCCGGCGATGTTGCTATGCACATAGGAGCTAGGATTCTCCATGGCGTAACGCACTCCGGCCTGGGCTGCCAGATGCATGACATGAGTGAAAGGCACGATATCAAACAGTTTCTTCAACAAAGCAGCATCGTTGATATCTCCCTCAACAATGTAAACCCCCGAGCGGTCTAACAGATCCTTTCTCGCCCTCTTGAGTGACGGATCGTAGTAATCGTTGAAATTATCGAGGCCCACAACGCCATCGCCCCGCCGCTTGAGGGCGGCGGAGACGTGAGTGCCGACGAAACCGGCGGCGCCGGTTACCAGAACGGAAATCCCGTTTGTTGACCTGATTTTAGCAGACGTTCTAACCCTTTTCTCAAAGTCGGCATCTCGACGGAAACTGGTTCTAAGGGACCTTCTAGCGAGATCTGAGGGTGCGGGAGGTGATGAAGAAGGTGATCTGTAGAAAAACACAAAGATCAATCCGAGAAACACAAATGACCAGAAAGTGAGCTTAGCTAGAGACGAATGCAGCCGCAGCCTATTGTATGGTGATTTCTCGATCTTGAACTTTCCTGGGGTTGATGGGGTAATGTCAGTGTGCTTCATCTGTGAACAAATCCACTAAAAAAGCTTAAAGATTCGAGAACTCCCCACTTGGATATTGCTGCTTCAGCGCCCAATCTGCTGATAATTTTTGCCCTGAAATGCTAGGGCTTGGAAATGGGGATTGGGTTGGAGCTCTTGCAATTCCGTCTGGCTTCAAATATTGGTGGGTGTTGTCGATGATTGCACGGAACAAGAAGAAGAAGAATAAGGGTGTCCGAAGATGAAGGCTTTTGACAGTTTTATGGAGGGGAATGGGAATCTCTGGTTTCTTGGAGGCACTGGTGGTTGGTGGTGGTGTATTTTCTTTTCATTTTTCCATTTTTTTTTTCTTTGCTTTTGTGTTGGTTGTCCTTTTTTACTTTTCTTCCTCTGCTTCAGAGATGGGATTAAATTTGAACATTTCAATGATTGAATAATGCAAATGATAGATGGAGACACGATGAGGAGGAACTAGGATGAGGAAAATGGGTTTTTTTTCAAGATTTCTTGAAAAAAAAAAAGATGATGATTAATAGGAAGTAAGAAGAGAGTCATACGGAGAGAGACTATAAGTTATCCCGATCTCGTAATGCAATGCAGTGGTTAAAATATTTTATTTATTGATAATTGATTATGTATTTGGCAGGGGTTAATGTCGAAATCCATGAGATTAATTGTAATTAGGGATGTGTTTATAGTCTTTCTTTATATTTTTTTGTTTATTTTCTAAATTTTTTTTTTTGGAATTGAAAGGTGGAAAGGGATAGGTATTTTGTGTGTGGATGGGTTTTTCGTTTGATTGGTTGTAAAGTGCCTTGAAATTTAGGGCTTCGTTTTCACATGCCTTTTCTCCATACCAATAAATATTCTATGCCTTACTCTAAAAAATAAAATAAAAAAAATTATATGCCTAATTGGAGATGATACTTCACACAAATTATTATCTATAATGTTAAAAGGAAAAAAATAGGGAATTGATTACTTAAAAAAAATTAAAGCATAAAATATTAAGAAATGAAACATAATTAGATGATAGTATTAAATAAGTATAAATACAAAAGCACAAATAAAAATAAAGAGAATTATTCATTTAGAATCTAAAACATAATTTAATTATCAAACTACAATTTTAATAGAATCTTGTAGTCTTGAAGTGAGAATTTTGAAATTTTATATGAACTTTGTTGTCCCATATCCAATTGTATTTTATTGTATTATAATATAATGTCAATTGTTCTATATTATAAATCTCAATAGTAGTAATTGGAATAATTTTCATTGGATAGTATGATGTATGCATGAACTTGTATTAAATTTTGGAGTCCCTTTCAATTTGCAATTATTGCAATTTACTCGTGTTACATTAAATTTGGATTTATTGAGCCAAATCAATTATTGATTGTTTAAATTTAAAACAAAAAATTATTGCATATACCTCAAATTATGCTACATTTCATAGGGCTGATTCCACATTTTAATGGTTAAAAATTAAATTTGGTACTAAATATAAATGAATTAACTATTGAAATGATGACATTAATGGTTCAAATAAAAAATATTAATAATTAAAAATAAAATAAAATAATAATTATAATTAATTGTTTTAGAAATTATGCTTAAATTTTAAGCATAATTTATAAAACAAATAAGTATGAAAAATCTTAATCTATTACTACTTATTTGCGTAAACTCACTTTTAGCATACATACATATCTAATTGACTCTGCTTTAGATAGAGTCATCCCATAATGTTCCACATAAAGAGATGTCATATTATCTAATCATATACTTTGTATTTCATCAAAATGCAACTAATTAAGTTGCATATACTAATTTTATCATTTGACACTTATTTTCAAATCAAATACTCCCTCCGTTTCGATTATATAGTCCAGTTTGATCTTACACGTTTGCCAAAAATTATTTAATATTTAATCAAACTTCCAACATTAGCCTTATTTAAAAGTATTAATTAACCTCTCATTTTCATAATATTACATTTAATATTCTCATTTTTCAAGATTATTCAGGGATATAATGGTAAATGACCATATAAAAATAATACCAAATATAAAAATTGGATTATATAATTGAAACATCCTAAAATAATAACCCGGACTATATAATCGGAACGGAGGGAGTATTAGAAATGAGTTTTTTTTTTGTTTCTGCTGTTTTTTTTTAAATTTTTTTATAATTGGATTTGCGAGAAGATATATGAATTAGATGTGTGAGTTAAATGCAAAGTCTATAAAATAGGGAAAAAGGTTGGAAGTAGGGGGCTGCAGCAGTCAAATTTTAATGTGCAGTAATTTTATTCATCAACTCCTTTTTTTTTTTTTTTACACCTTTATGCCCACTTTTTTATAAAGTAATATTATCATCAATTTATCGTTCTATCAAACTACAAGTTCGAAAAACAAAATAAAGAGGTTATAGATTCAAGTTTATATGGTAATATGTAGAGTATATATGTCTAAATTAATATAAATTTAAAAAAATAAAAAAAAAAAGCTCCAAGGGATTAAAATGAGAATAAGAAATTTTAGAATGGATCATTCTTTAAAAATCTAATTTGAAGCCTCGTAGCAGGGCGAAGGCAGCCCTGGGCTGGGGGGGCTGCCGACCCCCCGGCGGCCGGAAATTTTTTTTTTAGTTATATTTATAAGACTCGATTCAATCGTTATATGGTCGAGCCCCCGAAACTTGAAGTCTGCCTCGTAGCTCAATATACAACACATTTAAATTTATCAATATGCATGATAATAATAATCTAAAGAGGTGAAAGTGGGTAGTGGTCATGTGATTCACATCCAAATTTGGTGAAAAAATTGTGGAACTTAATAGACAAGATGGGATTGTTTTTCCCAACTTAGAAAAGGTAAAATTTATGATGAAAATGAAATTGCACAAGTAGATAATAAGTTAGCCATGAGATGAGGAGGTATATGAGTAAGTGCATTTATTAAAAAGTTGATAAATTATTAGGATATTTCAGTTCTTACATAGTGCATAGCATACATCAATTAATTATACCTTGGGATCGGACTAATTAATTAAAAATTAGGGGTATTTAGCATCAGTTTAATGTAATTGCCAAGAACTAGGAGTTAAAGAAATGGTGAGAGGTGAGATGTGGAATTCAAGAACTAATGAAACAAATGTAACGTGGAATTCAAGAATTTTGTGACTTGTTTTTTATTTAAAGTTTTTGTGATGCAGCCATCCCTCAACCATGTGACATGTTATACTCAAGGAGACATCACACCTCTCTCTCTCTCTCTCTCTCTCTCTCTCTCTCTCTCTCTCTCTCTC
>JAPKLW010000301.1:464402-500423 GCA_026898455.1 Plectranthus barbatus
CTCTCTCTCTCTCTCTCTCTCTCTCTCTCTCTCTCTCTCTCTCTCTCATGGCAGATCATGTTCCTTTGCCTTTACTGTTATTGCAGTCGGCAACAAAGTTACTACTCCCTCCGTCCCGGTCAAATTGGGAGTTAGTGGGATGAATATTTTATTTATGAGTGTAGAAAATTTACTATTTGAGGAAAGTGGACTAATATTGTGGGACAGACGAAAAAAGAAATGTGTACAATTTACTTGGGACGGATGGAGTATATACTATGCTATGATGTGGATTTGGTGGTATTGAAATTTGTTTCAAGTTAAATAGGAATAACACTCCTATATTGTTCATTTGTATCTGATTAATAATATAAATTAAAATTTATTCATAATTTATATGTATTTGTTAATTGTAAATATATAACTAGAAGAGCAATAAATAGTAGAGAGAAATATAAGGATTTCACTAAGTAATTGTGCAGTCAAACAACTTAGTAAAATTATTTGTGAATTAAACAATAATAATAACTATGAATTAAAGCTAGTAAATAAGTAGAGCATAAGTACAGTAGAGAGAAATAAGGATTTAATTAACTAATTGTACAGCCAAAACAACTTAATAATGTGTCATTACTATAATCATAATTCATTTTATCTGCACATTTTCTGAAAATTCCAAGACTTTTACAACTTACTACTATGCAAACTTTCTTGGATGGTTAGGGTTTTAGCGCTTTAAATGTTTGATTCGAGATGCTATTCCCACAACTTAGTCAATGAGTATGTTGTGAACATGATCCTCATAAAAAAAATTTAGTGCTAGTTTGGAGGTTTTTGAAGTTCATCAAACCTTACAGGAATGGATTGATGAGCTGCATCATTCCTGATAAGATATGATTTAGTTAATATATTTTTGTATTTTTCATATCTAGGGTTTGCATATCTTTTTCTAGTTATTGATCATATCTTTTGCACTTTATTCTCAATGATATACACATATATTTTGTGTGGAAAAACCTTATCATGGTATCAGCCTTTTAGTCGATCCTCTCCTCCCTCACTCGTCGCCTCTCTGCTCGACGTCCTCATGGCTCTCGACGCTGAACCGTTGCCTCTCTCAACTCTAATCCACATGATCACCATTAAATTGTCCTCTACCAATTTTCTGTTATGGCGATCGCCAGCTGGTTCCTCTCCTTACCTGCCATGATTTGATGAAGTATGTCGATGGCTCCCTTCCACCACTGTCTGCCTTCCTATCTTCCCCGAACGGTGCTTCTTCCCCAAATCCAGCGTTCGCTGTCTGACATCTTCAGGACCAACGCTTGCTTAGTCTTCTTCTCTATATGCTCTCTGAAGAAGTCATAGCAGAGGTCCTCGGTTGCTCCACGGCTCGTGCGGTCTGGCTCGCCATTGACTCCGCTTTCAGCAATAAGTCGAAGACGCACGAGCTCCGCCTCAAAGATGATTTACAACTCATCAAATGTGGCTCACGCACGGTGTCTGAATATGGCCGAGAGTTCAAGGCCATCTGCGACCAATTGACTGCGATTGGTCGGCCTATTGACGATACGAATAAAGCCCGTTGGTTCCTTCGTGGTCTTGGACCTTCCTTCTTCTCGTTCTCAGTTGCTCAGATGGCGCTCAATGCGCTGCCCACCTTCCGCGATCTCCTCTCAAAGGCTGAGAGTTTTTCGCTCTTTCAAGAATGCATGGAGGCCCCCTCGACGTCCCAGCCTGCTTTTATGGTCAGCATCAGTCCTCAACTACTCCTAATACCACTCGTGCCTCTGTTGATCAGCGCGGCAATGGAAATTATCGCAGCAAATCTGCCCGTCGTTGTGGTGGCAATGACCGTGCATTGCAACACCGGCCGCCTCATTGTCAGATCTGCCGACGGGACGGACACTATGCCAACGTATGTCCCGATCGGTATTCTCGGTCCTCTAGTGTGAATCTTGCGGAAGCATTTACTACCGAATGTTCTATTTCCCATGCGTCTACTTCGGATTGGTTTCTGGATACGGGTGCTTCGGCTCACATGACTCCCGATGCTAAGATTCTCGATACGTCCCAGCCCTACTCTAGTTCTGATCGCGTGGCTGTTGGTAACGGTGCTCATCTCAATATCTCTCATATTGGTTATTCCCGTTTTTTCTACTCTTTAAAATTATTGGATGTTCTAGTTGTTCCTTCTCTCGCCAAAAATTTGCTCTCTATCAGTAAGCTATACCTCTGACTATCCTGTTGATATTCTATTCTCTGATCGTTCATTTGTTATTCAGAATCGTCACACCAAGGACGTTCTCGCAAGCGGTCGTCGTAGTTCCGGCTCTATCTTCTCGATTATGTGCACACTGCATTCATTTCTCAGTTGAAGAGCGATACTTTACATGCCTCCTTTGAAATGTGGCATAATCGTTTAGGTCATGTTTCTTTTGATTTCATTTCTTTGCTTTTCAAACAAGGACATATTACTGTTACTTCTTGTTTACCTAAACCTACTATTTGTTCCTCTAGTCAAACTGCGAAGAGTTCTTGCTTGTTATTCCATTTAAATGAAAAACGTTCTTCAACTGTTCTAGATTTGATTCATTGTGATTTATGGGGCCCCACCCTGGTTACATCCACTGCATCTTTTCGTTATTATGTGATCTTTGTTGATGATTTTAGTTGATTGACATGGTTATATCCCCTTGTCAGAAAGTTAGATTTTTTCAATGTCTTGCAGTCTTTTACTTCACTTGTCGAAAACCAATTTTCCACGTCTATTAAAATTTTCCCAAGTGATGGGGGTTCGAAATTCACTAACAATGTTGTTAATAATTTCTTTCAATTGAAGGGTAGTCTTCATCAAATGTCGTGTCCTTATACGCCTGCACAAAACCGGCGTGCTGAACGTAAGCACCGACATATTACAGAAACTGGTCTTACATTATTGTTTCAATCATGCCTTCCGTTATCTATGTGGTTTGAAGATTTCTCCACTGCGACATATATCATCAACCACATTCCTTCCTTGGTTCTAGACGGTCTGTCACCTTTTCAAACTCCCTTTGGATGTCCTCCGAATTAGGCAAATCTTCACCCCTTTGGATGTCGAGTTTATCCCTGTCTATGGGATTATGAGGTGAGTAAGTTTTCCCCGCGCAACGTCCCATGTATATTTATTAGTTTTTCCTCTCAACACAAGGGTTATCGCTGCTTGGATCCTTCCACTTCACGTGTTTATACTACGCATCATGCCTGCTTCGACGAACTCTTATTTTCGATGTTGAGTTCCTCTCGTGCAGCTCGTGTTTTGACTCTTGACATTTCGACCTTTCTTGAGCAATCTTTGGTTATTTCTGGTTCTTCTCAGCCCTCGATCCCTAGCTCGAGCAATCTTCCAGAATCTCAGCACTTATGTATTCAATGCCCGGATGATACACATGCCCCAACACCAATCACTTTGTTGCAGCCTGCTCTTCCGGGCGAACCGCTTGCGCCTCCTCCTGCGCCTCCTGGCCATCATATGATAACTCGAGCTCGAGCAGGTATCTCTCCACCAGCTCAACGTCAAAAATGTGCTCTTGAATGACATTCTTTCGTCGCCTATTTACATGAGTCAACCTCTCGGATTCACCGACTTGTGCTTCCCAAATCATGTGTGTCGTGATCACTGATATTTTAACCAGATTAATTACAATACAGAGGCCAAATAAATTTATAACTCGAATGTCGAACCCACAAAGAATGATGTACGAAATAAACTCATGTACTAAAACATAGTTTTTGGATAAATTATTTGAGCAATTGGAAAAACAAATTTTTGGTTTTTTGAAAATAACAATAATGATTAAAGCAAATAAATGATAATATAGATCTTGGGATTGAACTTCTATCCTAGATAACATGCAAATAAATAATCAAATATATTCATGCAACAGGTGGGATATCAGAAAAATGATATAATTTCCTTGGTCCGGCAAATAATAACTAGATTAATAATAAGTGTCTATCTTCTCTCGGTCTCAAGAACACCTATTAATCAATATCATTAGATCAACAGATTCAAATCCCTACAATCTAGTATTTTTTGGTTCGACAGTATAGATCACATCATACATTCCTAATCCCGCTATCAATATTCACCTCTCGGTCCTTCAATTAATTTAGAATTATGAAAGAAAATAGGAATCACAAACCATCAGCAATGAATTAATCAAGCATGCATCCAAAACAATTGTACAAACCCTAAAATTTGATAGGAAAATTAACTAGACATAATATAATAAAGAGACATAATTAAATAAAAAGTAAATTGCATAAATAAATAAAAGAGGAATTCTAAAGTACATAAATTAAAGGACTAAAATAAAAATGAAAATACTACAGAAATTAAGGAGAAGAAAAGATTGCGGGGCTAAGCCCCTAAAGGGAGGTCCTCAAAGGGAGATCTCATGAATAATTTAATCTAGAGGGTATTTATAGAGTTTGTGTAGGCTTTACATGGAAAAATTCTATAAGGAATAAGATTAGATTTGATGCAAATCTAAATCTTAATATCCTATTTTACATAAATCTTTCTTTTTGGGTCTTCAAGGCTTCCAAGTTGATCCATATCTTTTGTTTCCATCAATTCTCGCCTAAAAAAGGTGTAAAATCGCATTTTCCAGAAAAATTGACCTGCGTGTCGAATGTCGATCGACATAGAAGCTTCGCCAGAAGTCTTTCACTTACGTAGTCTCACGGTTTTGACCATAACTTTTGCTCCCGAACTCCGAATAACCCGATTCCAGTTGCATTAGAAAGCTAATTCAAAGATTAGCTCAAATTCCTTGTGTGGAAGAATTACTGACTGTTTATTCAAATATCTGCTGCTTTCTGTACGAGTTTCCAATGAATTTAGCCTCAAACTTGCAAAATCTTACCATGTCAAGCATAAAACCACTCTAGATAGACTCATGAAATAAAAACAAAAATACTAAAAAATACTAATTAATCAAACCAAATATGAGTGAAAATATGAACTCATCTGTCGTCTCAAGAAAGCGATGTATGGTTTCAAGCAAGCGCCTCGTGCTTGGTTCCAGCAATTGAGCTCATTTTTTTTATCGTCTAGTTTCACTTGCAGCAAGTCAGATACTTCTCTCTTTAGTTTTGCTTTCGAGCATACTTGACTGTATCTTCTCGTTTATGTCGACGATATCATCCTCACCGAAAACAGTCCATCTCACATCTTGACTTTTATTTCTCACATGAACTCCACATTTGCAATTAAAGATATGAGGAAACTTAGCTATTTTTTGGGTTTGGAAGTCACATACACAGATGTTGGTCTCTTACTCTCTCAAGCCAAGTATGCTCGTGACATATTGGCTCGCATGGACTTGCTCGATGCTCGTCAGATAGACACGTTGCTACCAGTTGGTCACACTCTAACGCAATCCGGTCAGCCGTTCGATGACATTACTCGCTATTGCTCGATTGTTGGAGCACTGCAATATCTCACGATCACTCGTCTGGACATCTCATTCATTGTGAATCTTGCTAGCAAGTTTCTCAAATCTCCAACGACAGACCATTTTCAGGCGGTTAACAGGATTCTACGCTACATTAAAGGTACGCTCTCGCATGGTCTTCTCTTCTCTCGTACCTCATGTTGCAATTTTGTTGCTTATTTGGATGCCGATTGGGCGCGCTGTGTAGACACTCGTCGCTCAACATATGGGTATGCGATTTTCTTGGCCGGAAATTTGGTATCATGGAGTGCCAAGAAACAACCAACAGTGACACGGTCCAGCTGCAAATTGAAGTACTGTGCCATGGCAAATACCCAGCCGAAGTCGTTTGGGTTTGCTCTTTCCTCCATAAGTTGCGGGTACCTCTTACTCGCCCGCCTCATCTATTTTGTGACTGTAGACACACAAAAATTCACGGCCAATTAAAACGCGCCACGTGGATTTAAGATGTTAAATATCAATTTATTTATACTTTAGGAATTTATTTAAATAAAATTCCTAAATTAAATAAATACAAAAATGATATTTAATAAGTGTATGTTCACGTCAAATAAGAAGTCGACACGTGTCAAGCTCACCAAGTGTGTGAAGCACATGATTACAACTCGACGGACCAATGAGATCGCGCCACCTAAGCCTTAAATCTCTAATTTTTGCCTATAAATACAAGGCATGAATGAAGTGAAAAATCACAACTTGGAGGGGTATAACTTGAAGAGCTCAAGGTTCGAAGAAGGCTTTCTCTCAAAGTTCACAGCGTGTCTTCGAAGATTCAAGGCGTTCTTCATCCATTCGAAGGTGTTCTTCATCAACTCAAAGGCGTTCTCGTAAAAAGCCACATCAAATCTAGCGTTTGATTAGGAATCAAGGTCTTTGGTCTCCGAATAATGTTATCAAATCTTCAAATCCTCGGAAAGGAAAATCGAAGATCAAACCAAAGAAGATACAAGATCAATATTTCCAAGAACTCCATCAAATACTACGTTTGAAGATCAAGAACTTTGAATATCGAAGAGGCCAAATTCTCTTTGAGGACTTCGAAGATCGTTCAAACATCAAATTCAAAGAGAAGAATCAGAGGAGAAATAGCGATAGAACCTACAAATTGTAGTTTGACCCAAATCAATTCGAATTGTATCCAGCTTTTGTGTTTATTCATTTAAATACAAAAATTTGTGATTACAGTGACAATAAGAGTTCCATTTTTCTAACCCAAAATCCAGTGACACACAAGCGGGTGAAGCACATCGATATCGATTATCACTTTATGCGGGAACTCGTTCAGAATGACAGTCTAGTTACGAAATTTGTTCCAACTAATAAGCAAATAGCGAATATCTTTACAAAAGCCTTGCCTAGTCCACTTTTTCGCGGCAAGCTTCGACTATCCCCGATTCCGACGTTTCTCTTGAGGGGGGATGATAAGATATGATTTAGTTTAGATATTTAGTTTAGACATTTTTGTATTTTTTATATCTAGGGTTTACATATCTTTTTCTAGTTCTTGATCATATCTTTTGCACTCTATATATTCTCAATAATATACACATATTATTTTGTGTGGAAAAACCTTATCAACTCCTCTTTCTCCATTTGAACTCAACTTTGCGGCCCATCAATAATCCGACACAATTAACTTTTAAACCAAAGTGTTTGTTGATATTTAAAATTTAGGGAGAGAATGAGATCTTTAAGAAAAGAATGTTATTTTTATTTAAACACAAATGCATTTATTTAAATTTCACATTCAAATGTTCTTAACAGTCTTAAATTCATAACCTCTTTATTACATGCAATGCGCTTTCAGCACTACGTCCCGAGTAAGAGACGAAAGGTAAGCTACTTGTATTTAGAGACCCGTTTTTTATTTTTAGCTTGATACAATATAATACTCCCTCCGTCCCATAACATTAGTCCTGTTTTCCTTTTTCGTCTGTCCCAAACATTAGTCTTGCTTTCCTAAAATGGAAAATTAATACACACTCATTAATAAAATACTAATTTCCTCTATCTCACTCGCATTGGTATCTGTGCCGGAATGAAACAAGACTAATGATCCGGGACGGAGGTAGTAATACATCACCTATTTATAATAGTAACCAATTATTATGATTTAGCCAATACACTTTAATCTAAAGAGTCTAATTAGTTCTCTAAAATATTCATCATAAATTTATATCTATCCTATTTTTCTATAAAGTTCTATAGATTTCTCTAAATCATGACTCTGTGTTGGACTATTAGTCTTGGGCTTAAAAAAGTACAAAAACATAAATAATTCTAGCCCAAATTTATTGATCCAAATCAAGTTTGTAATTCAACACCCCCTTTTTAACTCTAATTATACATCATTCTTTTATCACGCACTCTCCAATGAAATAATAGCGTGTGTCAATATGCAATTGCTTTGATCATGAAAAACTTGGTTTTTGGCTAATCCTATTGCATACTCGTTGTCCATGCAACTACTTAAGTAGATTTTTGAACCAGATTGAATGGCACTCGCATGAGGTAACAATTACACACTCTACCTCTTATATTGAAAGAGTGAAAATGAGTTATTTTCTTGACATCCAAGTAAAGACGGTATCTATGATATAAAACACAAAATCACTTGTGCTATTGCGATCATATTTATTTCCACTCCAATCAATATCGCTATATCCAAAAAGTTTGTAATCACTGAAACATAGTAGTACAAGTTGTGATCTATAGTACCTTTGATAATAAAGTTGGGTCATGATTGATCACATATTCTAATTATTCAAGAACTTGTCTAACATACAGTCCATCAAAATAAATTTCAATTTGGAAAGGGTTTTAATGTTACACACAATCTCAACATCTCACACCATTTTTCTGATCATACAATCCAAAATTTGGGAGTGACAAATAGCTTATCATGAATTTGATCATACTCTGTAATGTAGTAGTTACTGATCTCCTTGACTGTCGCTCCGGCGAGCCATTTCAGAGCTTGGAGAATGTAGCGAGCACGTCGAAGTAATCGGGGAAGGTCTTCCGGGTGCAGCTGGGGTCTTTGATGGTCACCGGAACATCAGCACACGCAGCAAGAGAGAAGGCCATGGCCATCCGATGATCATCGTACGTATCGATGGCTGTCACGTTCAGTTTCTCCGGTGGAGTGATGATGCAGTAATCTGGCCCTTCCTCCACTGTTGCTCCCAACTGAATGTAGAATTCAGACATATATTTGTTTAGACAAAAAAAAAAGAGCAAGGCAAGGTTTGGAGAAAGGTGGGTGTAATAGCAACCAACCTTTCTAAGCTCAGTGCATATGGCAATCATCCTTTCGGTTTCTTTAACCCTCCAGCTAGCCACTGCAAACAAGAGAGAGAGAGAGAGAGAGAGAGAGAGAGGGGTTAAGAAGCATCAAAAGTGGAAGAAATCTGAAGAATGCAGCAGAGGCATTTGGATAATCTTTAATTATCATTCATTCATACTTGTCATGATCATGTCGAAAAGAGGTTAAAGATAAGAACGCGTATCAGCAGCGAAAAGCATCCATACCGTCTCTTATAGCAGTAGGTCCATCAGCAAAAAGAGCCACCACAGCGAGAGTCATGGCAACATCTGGCATTTTGTTCATGTTGACATCTACGGCGCGCAAGTGTTTCCTTCCGGATGCATCGCGTGGAGGTCCTTTAACAGTGACGCTATTCTCGGTCCAGGTAACCTCAGCGCCCATCTTTTCAAGAACCTCAGCAAATTTGACATCACCCTTCAAAAATGGAAATATGAACAGAAGTCATTACTGTGATCCTGCCGAGATCAAGGAGCTAACGTCGTAATCCAGAAGATTATGAGTACCTGTAAACTACTCGTTCCACACCCTTCAACGGTAATAGTTCCACCAGTAATAGCTGCACCAGCCAAGAAGTAACTGGCACTCGAGGCATCACCTTCCACGTAAGCTTTCCCAGGAGACCTGATGAATGCTCGGTTAAACCTCGAATGAAATCAATTTTCTCGTAGCTGCTTGCGAATTAGTGGAGAGTAACTTACTTGTACTTCTGGCCTCCTCGGATCAAGAAACTGTCCCAGCTGTCACTGTGCTCTACTGAGACACCAAAGCGTTCCATCAATTTAAGTGTCATCTCCACGTAAGGCACGGAGATTAGTTTGTCGATGATTTCAATTTCAACATCTCCTAAAGCCAGGGGTGCAGCCATGAGCAGAGCTGTCAGGTACTGACTGCTGACAGATCCAGAGAGCTTAACCTGCCAAATGCAAGGAAAAACTCGGATAATGAATCGTAGAGTCACGGAAAGTTCTGAAGGAAAAATGCCATTTGCTCTTAAAATAAGGAAGAAAACCTCAGAGCGAGAGCAAAGTTTGTTCAGTACTGTTATCGAGATCAAGAAAGAAACGAAATATCTTGGCACCAAAACAACACTCATGATAGCACATTGAGTTCTTTGAATGTATTAATCTGTCCAGTTTGCTTAACACCAAAATAGAGATAAGGCACAGAATCAAAATATTGGATTCTCCCAAGTTAGAATCAAAATATTAGATTCTCCCAAGTTTAATGAATGAGTGATTTACTTTATTAGTCACCCCCAATCCCCTACATTGGAAAAATAACTGCCAGAAGCAAAGGAGACAGTGAGCAACACAAATCTTGATAGAACATTCTCAGAAAAGTAACATGAATTATATTCAAGGCTTGTCAGCTGGCTGGCCACTGTCTATTTTGATTGGTATTCTTATCCTCATTCATCACAACAATGAAAAAAAAAGGGTATTCATTTCATCTCATGGAAAAATTAATAAGGTGGTAATGCAATATGAGCAGGCATGCCTGAAAAATGCTGCTAAATTAAATGCCAGAATTATATTTCATTTGAAAGTAAGACTGACCTTCCCGCCAGGAAGACCTCCTTTTCCGACTACACGAACAGGGGGACAATCAGTGCCAAGAAAACAATCAGCATCAGCACCAAGCTGCTGAAGTCCAGCAACTAAATCACCAATAGGTCTCTCTCTCATGCGAGGGACTCCATCCAGCACATAGCTGAAAGCAATAAAAGAGTATAAATGCTAAACACTAAAGAACTATATCACATTAAGGATTAGTAGCAGCTTACTATGCAAAAAGACCAATCAAGATTATTTAATTTGATCGAGTGCCCTTTGCAGATACAACATTTGCACAATGAAAGAAATATGGTTATGATTAAGGCTAGCCTTAACTTAGAATCACGAAAGAAGCTCCCAAGTATCAAGAATACATGAGATGTACCCGTGAAAAGGTGTGATCCTAAGGATGTAGATTATAAGAAGGCTAATGGTATACCTTGCATTGCCACCAGCAGCAACTACTGCAGCAGTCAATGGGCGCATCGCTGTTCCTGCATTTCCTAAGAAAAGTTGAATTTCATCCTTAGCTTCCTTAGAAGCCGGAAATAGACCACCAGAACCTCCCACAACTGCACGTTGATTGGCTTTGTCTTCTTCTACGTGAAGCCCAAGAGTCCTCAAGGCACCAAGCATATAATGAATATCATCACTGCTTAGCAAATTGTCGACAACGGTGGTTCCCTAGAAACAGATAACAACTATTCAAGGATCACCCAAAAAAAAAAAAAAAAAATAGACCCAAAAACTAACAGATCACTGCAGAGTATGTTTAAGATTCACCAGAAGTTAATTCAAGTTCTACCAAGTACCAAAAAAGTACCTTGAAATATAAAAGGAAAAAAAGAGCGTATGCATGAGAATTTACCAATGAAAAGAGCCTAGAGAGTCCTATATTATTCTAACATTAATAAAATAAAACCCCGAGGCTGACATGAAAAGTTAAAAAATGTGAATATGTCTTCACACCTAAGAGAAAAGAAACATTGTGTGATACTTTGCATACTTCCTAAGTTCCTATCCAATGTAAATGGGGAAAGTCTTTAATAATGAGATTCCAGCATAAATATTGAAAATGAACTCATATCACTCGGAAAAATCAGTACATGCAAAAAAATGCTGACTATACGATCACAGCCACCCTGAAGAAACTCTAATTATTAACCATGGTTTAAGGCCTCATGGAGTTAATATCACAAAACCATGTAACTTAAACCCTAAATCCAAAACATATTCTCCTCCTCAAAAATAGATCAAAGTAAAGATTATGTATTATTCTCCTCTAATCAATAGATAAAAAATGTACCATCTCCACGCACAAGACCAATAAAAACAAATCATTAATCAAAACACGTGCATCTAAGCAATTGAAAAAAATAAAATCAGCATTGCGGAATCAATAAGCAAATGCAAAAGACTACCTCCGATAAAGCAGCAAGAAGCAAAATTCTGTTGGAAAGAGATTTAGAGCCCGGCAACTTAACAGTGCCGGATATCTCTTTGATGGGTTGCAGCACAATCTCCGGAACCGTCGACGGTTTCTCCGCCGTGGCGACTGAAGCCAAAACTTTCATTTGGCTCGACCTTTTAACGGTCAAGATCGAGTTTTTACCCAAATCCCATGATCTTCTCGACGAATTCTTGGAGCCCATAAACAGCGAACATGAAGTCGAAGCAGACGATTTAGCACTTGGAGTCGGGAATATAGGGGAGCTGAGATTGCACGCCATTTTAGCGACGTTGGCCATTCTTGATCTGATTTTTCAGTGATTCGGGCGGAAGATTGTCGATTCTTAATGGGATCCGAATCCTTTCTGAAAAATTGAGGGTTGAGAAATGAATGATTGTTGTAGATGTAGAGATGGGGTTAGGTTGTTCAAGGCTGGTGCTCTCACCAACCACCCTTGTCTGCCAAAGTTTTGAGTTAGTAGAGAAATCTTATAACACGTGCCGTTTGAAAATTTCTTTATTATTATTATTATTATTATTTTTACGATATATAATATTATATTGAATTTAGATTGTCATATGTTATTTTAGAACATATACAAGCAGACAAGGAGAAATGTTATTAATTTATTTTTTATTATTATTATTTGGGATGAAAAAGTAAGTAGACTCTGATTTTGATGAAAGAAAAAGAGAAATGGCTTTTCTAAGTTGGTAAGGGTGTTATCTTTTTTGTAGAATTGAAACCACACAGAGATGGGATAACTGTAATCACACTCCATAAGATTGTGATGAAGAGTAGGGGTGAGCAAAATATAACCGAATCGTAAACCGGTAGTTTCAATTTGGTTTATATATCAGGTTTGGTTCAGTTTGAATTTCTAAAACTTTTGGTTTAACCAATACATGACAATTATGTTCGGTCCGCTTAGTTATGAATTTGTATATTTGAACTTAAATTTATGTTAAACTTGTGGATTTGAATTTGTAGATTTAATACATTAAGATTTTTTTTCAAGTTTATGTATGTTGGAATATTAAAATATATGTTTTAATTTAAGTATTTTATGAAAAATGTGCCGGAAATTTTGGTTAAGACCAAAACCGAAACCAACGGTTCGGTTCGATTTGGCTATGACCAAAACCAAAACCAAAATCGATGACTCAGTTCCGTTCAATTTTTAGATATTGAGCGGCTAAGTTCGATTTAAATTTTAACCAAAATTTGATTTGGTGGTTCGGTTCGATTCAATTTTCAGACTAAACCAACCATTGTTCGCCCCAAATAAAGAGGTGGGACATACAAACTTAACTTCAAAAATTGGATCTTGATCAGAGCCGCCGCCACCAACCACCAGAGTGGGTTGGTAGCAGATTGGGCCATTTCAATCTCTGAAACAACTACTAAAATTCAATAGTCTCTGATTCACCAACCTCTCTGCATCATGTTTTTCAGTCAGTCTAGGGAAATTTATCACATCATCTGTATTGAGTCAGATCTAACTTTGCTTATTTTTTGAGAGAATATGCTTTGGGGTGTAGAGAGGCTTATTCTATGTGATTATGGCCCCACATAATTGAGAACCTACCCTTCAACATCTGAAAGGAAAAGAGTCCAAAAATTATTGAAAAAGCATTCACGGTGACTGACCTAATGCTGATGAATACATGACTCAAACTAGTAAAATCAGTGATGTGAAGCCAAAAAGAGGGAGTTGAGATTAGGAGGCAATGTGGATAGCTCAAGATAAGACCTCCAACCACACATTTTCAGCTACCACACAATAGCAGATGCAGATGCAGATGCAGATGCCATCCCTATTGAATTTTATGGCCTCAAGTTGTTCAAAGATTAGGATAGAACAATCCCTTTTCATGAATTCAGTGGTTTCAATCCATGCTCAGTAATTTTCAAACCAACCCCCTCCCCTCTCTTGGCCACTGATATCTGCAGAGTAGATAGGCTGAAGTTGGAATGGTTCATCAAGAAAACAACAGAGCCTAAAATGGGAATGAATTGGAACAAGAACCTTGTGATGGGATAGAAAACACATATGAGTTACAAAATCAAGAAGATGTTCATGCTTACATATTGCACGAATATATCTCCTGATCACATTTCAGACTACAAAAGCTGATACTCAATTTTAGATGGAATAAAAAGGAAGGAAAAGAAAAGATTTGAGTGTTCTTTATTAGATATTCTCAGCTCTGTAGACTCCAAATGGAGCCCCTCTTTGGCGCTTCGGTTAAGACTTTGATCAACCACAAATCTGACATCTGAATGATAATGAGAGGAGAAGCTCAAGCAAGAAAGCTTAGAGTAATGCCTTAGCTGCGGCTATGACAGCTTCTGCTGTGATGCCGAACTCCTTGTATATTTTTCCAGCAGGTGCACTGGCCCCAAATCGATCGATTCCAATGGCTTTTCCTTTGGAGCCAACGATTTTCCCCCAGCCAAATGTGGATCCAGCCTCAATGCTAACCCTAGCAGTTACAGCAGCTGGGAGAACACTTTCTTTGTACTCATCAGATTGTTCATCGAAGAGCTCCCAGGAAACAAAAGAGACGACTCTGACTGCCTTGCCTTCCTTTCTGAGTTCATCTGCAGCCTTTGCTGCAATTTCCAACTCCGAACCAGTTCCAATCAGAATGACATCAGGCTTGTTACCAGAGGAATTGTCAGAAATGGTGTATCCTCCCTTCTCCACGCCTTCGATGGAGGTTCCTGGAAGCTGGGGAAGCTTTTGACGAGAAAGAGCGAGAATTGAGGGTCTCTTCCTGTTGAGAACGGCCACCTTGTACGACCCTGCTGTCTCATTTCCATCAGCTGGGCGGAGCATCAGTATGTTGGGCATGGCTCGGAAACTTGCCAAATGCTCAATTGGCTGATGGGTAGGTCCATCTTCTCCGAGACCAATAGAGTCGTGGGTCATGACATAGATAACTCCAGCTTCAGACAATGCGGAGATCCTAATGGCCGCTCTCATGTAATCCGTGAACACGAAGAAAGTTGCACAGTAGGGAATTAATCCTGGGCTGTGGAGAGCAATTCCATTACAGATGGCTCCCATAGCATGTTCTCGGACACCAAACCTCACATTACGCTCTTCTGGTGTGTTCTTTTGGAAGTCCCCAAACAATTTCAGAAGTGTCATGTTGGATGAGGCAAGATCAGCACTGCCACCAATCAGACCAGGAAGAACCTTTGCAAGAGCATTGAGATTTTGCTGAGATAAGTTTCTCGTGGCATCACCTGGGTCCTCGGGAGTGTATCTCTGAAGCAAGAGAAGTATAAAAGTCAGAAATATACTTGATGAAGGGAAATTATTTGAAAAACATTTACTAGTGAGAAAAGAAGCAGAGATCAGCTTACTAATCTTATAGAGTAGAAAAGTATATTCATACATCATCTTATAGCCATTGAACATAAGAGTAAAAGAATAACACATGGATATGTTCCATTCTGATGTTTCTATGTTTATTCACACACTTAAACATATTCCAATTAAAAAAACTGCTATATCAAGCAATCCACTCGGTCGTGCATGTAGGAGATTTAACACTTGGATCTTCTCAAGAAATCCTAGCACTTGAAAACCAATTAATAAAAATAAAAGTAAAGAGTTACTTACGGGAAGAGCCTTCTCCCAACCAGCAGGGAGTTCACCAGTGATGATAGATTTCAGCTCAGCTGCTTCCTCTGGGTACTTCTTCTCATAAGCAGCAAACTTGGCATTCCAATCGGCTTCTAAAGCAGCCCCATCAGCAACATGACGGCTCCAATGACTGCCAAAGAGATCTCGGAGTAACTAGGTGAACAGATGCCAAAATATAAAATAACCTCAATCAGACAAGTGAACATTCTTACTTTTTGACGTCCTCAGGCACATGGAAAGGCTCGAACGGCCATCCCAGGTTCGCTCTAGTGGCCTCAACTTCCTTGGCACCCAATGCACTTCCATGGACACTGTACGAGTTGGCTTTATTGGGGGAACCAAAGCCAATGGTTGTTGTAACCTGCTCAGATAAAACAGAACACGATAAGCAACAAGAACTCTTTCTTGATCAAAGAAAGCTCAGAAATAAAAGGGCAAAAAAATAAAATACAATAAACAGGATTGAATTCCTGGAAACCACTTTTAATAAACCACTTCATGGAAAAAATATCTTACTTTAATCAGAGTAGGCTTGTCTGTAACAGCCTTTGCTTCCTTGATGGCAGCACGAATTTCATCATAACCAGTGTTACCATTCTTCACCCAGATTACATGCCAACCAAGAGCCTCAAAACGAGTGTCAACATTCTCAGTAAATGCAATCTCTGTATCCCCATCAATGGAGATGTGGTTGTCATCATAAAATGCAATCAACTTTCCAAGTCCCCAGTGTCCAGCAATGGAGCACGCTTCATTAGAGATACCCTCCATTTGACATCCATCTCCAAGGATACAATATCTGTGTTCAAATCCAGTTCAATTAATCAAGATAAGGGGTATAACCCTTGACTAAAAGAGCATGTGAACTGGTGAGAAAAAGCAGCTCTTACGTGTAGTGATCAACTATCTCACTATCTGGTTTGTTGTATCGCGCAGCCAAGTGCTTCTCTGCAAGAGCGAGACCAACAGCATTGGCAATACCTTGACCAAGTGGGCCTACAGAAAGGTGTATGAAAACAGCAGTCAGATTCACAGATCTCAGTTCTAATGTGTGGTATCAATGAGAGGAAAGTCATGGATTTGATTCGAACCAGTGGTGACTTCAACACCAGGTGTCTCAAAGTTCTCAGGATGGCCAGGTGTCCGGCTTCCCCATTGACGGAAATTCTTCAAATCATCTTCCTGAAAAGTGAAGATAGATAAGCTCGCAAAACTTATGAAACATCAGACATACAGCCATTACATGTAAATTACTGGCATCATACACCGAAAGGGAAGAAGAAAAAACAAGCATTCTTGCATTGACTAAACCTCAGTTCAACTCAACACGTACAACATTCAAGACAATAAATCATTGGTCCAAAATCGAATCTTTTACGCAGATCTATTTTGAAGCAACACGCAGATCCATAGTTAAAAAGTATCTTTTCCAAACCAAATAAACAAAAACTCAACTTAAAAGGGCACAGATAGAGTATCATGCACTTAGTGATCGAAATGAGTGATAAGTTGACTGATTATCCAAAAAAAAGCACAAAGATCCGACCTTGACGGAATCGTATCCGGCGAGGTGAAGAAGCGCGTACTGCAGCATACAACCGTGGCCGGCGGAGAGAACAAAGCGGTCGCGGTTAAACCAGTAGGGATTCTTGGGGTTGTACCTCATCACCTCATCGTACAATATGTGCCCCATCGGAGCGCACCCCATCGGCAAACCGGGGTGGCCGGAATTCGCCTTCTCCACAGAGTCGATGGCCAAGAATCGGATGGTGTTGACGGACTTGTCCACGAGCTCGGTATCGGTGGTCTTCTCGAGGGTCTCCACGGCGGCGGAAGCGGAAACCAGGTGGCGGACAACGGAGGCGGCGCGGCGGCGGGATAGGGAGGGCAAGGCGGAAGAGGAGGAGGAGGTGGACTTGAGGCCAGAGAAGGAGGGGATGGAGGAGGAGTGAAGCTGCTGGGAGGAGCCATGGCGGGGGATGGAGGAGCGAGGGAGGATGGCTTGGGAGAGGGTGAGGGAGGAAGAGGAAGCCATGGCTAAGGTGCTTGGAGTTGGAGATGGAGTTGGTGGTGTTCGACGAAATGAATGAGAGAGAATTGGAGAGGATAAAAGGAGAAATATGAGGTGCGTGGCTCTTTTCCAAATTCCAACTCCTCTAGAAAAATGACAAATTATTTTTTAAATGCACCACCAATTTTATTTTTCATAAAAACTTTTTTATAAAAAATGGATTGGATTCTTAAATCATTGTTTCCAATTTACCCATTGTGTAATTGAATAGATATTATCAAAATAAAAATCATCATATAAAATATATATATATATATATATATATATATATGACTCCTAGTCATAGTCACACTCACACAAAATATCGTTTCTTGAATTCTTATACATACACAATCTAAAGAATTTTAACAATAAAATTAAAATATTTAAAACTATTGTCAGAGTGAACTAGACTCAAATAAAGACCAGAAGTTTAATATTATTTTACATAATTTGTAATTTAGGAGAGTTCCTTTTAGAAAATGATGATTTTGACGTAAATTATATGATTTTATTTTTTCGTGATGGTTTATCATTGCGAGTTGGCTTATAGTTCTTCAATTATTAAAAAAGTTTGTTAATAAATTTAATATATTTCGCATGATTTCTTTGGAGAATGAATTTGTGAGTTACAGTGGATGGCAAAATATATTAAATGATGAAGACTTAGAAAAGTTTTCATGCAAGAAATATATGAAAATCCTCGGAAATATATAATTTTTATGCAGTAATTATTGATTTTTAGTTTTATCTAGTCAAATACCAGTTAACAGCTACTAGATTTTTCAAGATACATATTAATAGATAATCGAATAAAATACTAAATTAATTTAGACCTTAAATAAGATGTCCTAATTTGTATAATTGCGAGCGCATCATAAAATAAAAGAAAAAGAAGGGTAGGTAGGTGGTGCACTTTTCTTCATAATTTATCTACTAATATTTGTTTATTCATCCATCAACAATTAATTAATCATATAAATGAATGTACGCTTCTCACCAGAGGTAGGTGCAAACCTACCAGCAGCAATTCTTTTATTACCAAAAAAAAAAAAAATCTTTTTCTTTTTTAATTAAAAAGGGGGTAAAAAAAAAGGCAAATCTCATTGAGAATCTGTAAAAAATATGATATTTGAGACGTAAAGAAATGGGTATAGCCACTACCAGCAGTGACAGAAACCAGACTTAGATGGTGAATAAACCAAGAAAGCTAGAAAAACAAAAACCCAAAAAAAAAAAATTAATATTGGCTGAAGAAACAAGGAATGTAGGGTGAGATTTAACTTCACTCCAACAATGTGGATTCCCATACACCAGTTTTAACTTCTAACATTATAGAGAAAAAAACTAGACAGACTATCACAACAAGTATACCTCACACGGCTAATGTTTCGAAAAACAGTAGGCGTGGCAACTCTTGCGCGCTAAGGTTTTCTCAGCAGATCTAGGTTAGGTTCTTATCTAGTTGTTATGTGTTAATGAGCAGGGTTAAGAACTGGGAACTAGGAGGCGTACGCCTCGTGGTGCCATAGGAAAGCATTCTGAATTCACTAGTGCAGAAAGTAATGTGGAGGGGGAGGGACTCACAGGATCATTGAAGGCAATGTCATATCATATCATATCATATCAAAGAATGCACGGATAATTGGATGTTTCGCGATGCTTAGCTTAGCAGGCTGTTCCTTGAAGAAAACAGATCATTCAGTAACCTGAAGCTACATCAGTTTAACTCTTTTACAGTTTGAAGTTGAATTCCGGATACCTCTGCCTGTCACAGCGTATGGAGCTGAAGCTGATGGTAAAGAGGGTGATTTATCAATGTACGCATGCCTCTCGTTGCCATTCCAGTACAGTATGATCCGGTTTGTTGCAGCGTGTGCCCAACTGTCGCCTAAAAACACACATAAACAAGAAGATGAAGTGGCAGAAGGAAAGCTATTCACAGAAAACAGATAAGAGAGCTCTGGATCATACCAAGAGCAAGAGCTAGTTGAAATGAACCTTCCGCGTATTTGGTGGTTACTTGATTTAACAGAACAACCTGCAGAAGTATTCGGCATGAACAATGATAGATAAATTCTTGCACAATTCAAAATCCAGATGTCCTTACAGCCAAGTTGAAGTTCTTTGCCAGTTTCATCAGTTTTAATGCCATTCCGCTCAGTAGTCGAGTCCGAAGTGCCATATCCTCAAAATCTTGACGGAAATGGAAAGTGATGCTGTCAATGATGACAACCTTAACCTGTGGAACAAGGATCAAAAGGTTATAAAATCTTATGATTAGAGCCATTCAGTTTCTTGTACCTACATCTTTATGGTCGGAGATGAACTTCTCCAAGTAATTTATCACAGCAATTTGCTCTGTGTAAGTGCATATGCGGAAGTAGAATATATTCTCAAGAAAAGACTTCGGCTGTTCATCCACTCGAGAGGCTTGAGAATCTCTGCGCAGCGCGTTATTGTATTCCAGCATGTCTTGAGCACACGCCTCAGCAATTTGTAAAACGCGCTCCACCATAAAGCTGCCTTCCGTATCTGGAACAAGTCCACACCATAAAAATTGAACGCTCAGGAGATAACAATGATATATTGGGTGTGATCAGAATGTTTGGCATGCACGTACCGATGTAAACTGCCTTCCCTCCAAGGCCACCATAATCAGCTGGGATTTGGGCATTCACTGCAAGCTGAATGCTGCAGTTATCGATTACACGCTACGTGAAGAAGAAGTCATGGATTCACAACATGAGTAAAAGGATCAAAGCAGTAAACAGAGATATTCCTCACCCAAGTTGGGTTTTACCAATGCCCGGCACTCCACCTGATAAAGACAGGATAGCGATTCATGACTATGGTGCGATACACAAAAACACGAGGGTAAAAAACCTAAGGACATATAACATTCACTGGTGCAAGAAATATTGACTGACTGACCAATCTCAGTTACTTCTTTACAACGGATTCCTCCACCTAGAATTTCATCCAAGTCTGAGCAAGAAGTGGAGATGCATAAAGAGAACTCCTCATGCAGCATATCCCATGCTGTCTGCGCTCCTAGATAGAATGAATGCAAAAACTTATTTGATATAAACATAACCACGAATGACAAATGCATAAGATATATGAACAAGTGATGCGATATGTCAGAAAGAATTGGAAAAGGTTGCAATGTATGATATGAAGGAACTCATGATCAGTCCTTGAACTCAGATAATGATTTCTTCCACTACCATTCAAACATATGCCAAAAGAGTTTCCAACGACAAAATACTATGGAGATGATCATGATCTGAAGTGTCTGAATCAAGACAAACCCTAAACAACATTCCAAGATTAATCTCAGCTTCAACCAAACAATTGTAATGACGAAGCAACATTTCAGTATTACAAAGAACTAAAAATTAGTTGTACCATTCACAATCGGGCAACTCCCGCTCTCATTTTTGTCTAGCCCAGTCCTTGCAGATGCAACTTTCAAAATCTCCACCGCCTCATCTTCAGAAATCTTCAAATCTACCCAACAAACAAGAATCCAAAAGCACCGGCAAGTATTTGAAAATAATGTGCTATTTACTCCGAAATTCAGTTCTCCATTAAAACGATGAAGAAAAAAGGGGAGAGGGTATGAACGAGTAGTAGTATACCTCGAGCTAAACGGGAAGGGGAGAGCGATGAAAGGGAAGAAAGAGAAGTGTAGCCGGCCGATATCAACTTCCCCCTGTGCGATGCAGAAATTGGCAGGCTTGATACTTCCATTGTCTCAGAATCCGTGCGCGTGTGGGGCTTGTTTGCTTTTCTGCTAGGTTTTTGGGTTTCCCGCGCTCAGTCCCAACTACGAACGAGCAAAATGCAATTCAAGGAGTCGTTGCGCATTTTACTAATCCAATTCCCAAAGACCCACCATCTAATAGTAAGATATAATTCACAAAGTCATAAACTTTTTTCCATAAATATGGAGTATCATTAATTCAAAATATATTCTTCAATGGAGTGTGCAATGATAGTCATTCCTCATTTTGCTCAAGCACACAAAATCCATTTTAAGAGTGTTTCTTTCAGATCTGCACTCTGTTGGGACCTTTTCTCAGTGACTCATTCTTGGGAAGGTACCTAACTTGTGTTGGTGTTTCAATCTGTTTTAGTCAACTTCTTGAAGAAGTCAATGTTGGATTGCAGAGATGGTGTTGGTTTGGTCTACATAGATAATCTGGGGAATGTGCGCTGGCCTTTTGGATATCAGCCTCTTGTGGATTGTGGGGAGCATCCATGAACACGGCCAGCATGACTGCCTTGGACATAACAAGCACGTCAACTTTCATCATCTGCAATGAGAGATTGATTGCACCATTATATGCCAGATTGATCAAGAAAGAGCACAAGACTCCTAGATTGAGCAGTGGAGGCTCAAGAAAACAGATGATGGAGAAGAAAGCTCTATCAGTATTTTCTGGTAAATCCCACAACATTTGCTTGTGGGAGTTTCTTGAAGCCTTCATCTACTTCTCCCAATGGGAATTCTTCGCATTACAGATTTCCCGACAGCTCAACTCCAAGCATGCGAAACCAGGTTGGACACCTCCAAATCTGAACCAGGGCCATGTGGACAGATTTTCTTCTTGTCTGCTGCTCTGATCACTTCATCACCTGTGCAAACCTTTTTAAGTGCATCAAACAAGAGAAACGGCAATAAGGGAAGGAAACCCCGGCTGCTCTGCCTGAACCGTTGAAGACAACAAACTCACCTCACCATTTCTTTGTAGCTTCTGTAACTAGGACAACGCGTAGAAGAGCAAGAGCTGTACTAGGGTAAAATGGTGGTCTATACTACAGCTGATGCAAGATTTTTGGTAGTAGAAAAATATGTTGCTAAATTAACTAAAACGCGTAGTTTACTAAACTCAAATCCTGTAAACATTTCAACAGCATTTCAATTCTAAAGATGGGATCATAGTCAACAAAGTTAAGAGGAATCACACAGAAAATCTGCATTCAACAGGCACACATATCTCAATGGTAGTCTAACCGTTATTCAAGTTTCCATTTCGCAACTAAAAGGTAAGTAAAAAGATGTACTGAAGCTACAAGCCTACAAGGTAACAATGTCACCATGGGGCCCTATGCATCTCAAAAAGAGTTGTGCACGTTAAAAGAAAATCGACCTCATTTAGCTACCACCATGGAATACACTTTTTTGGCGAGTTCTGTAGTACGACGACAGCCACTACGTGTGGTGTTATAGTTTAGGCTTGATCCCATGCAAGGTCACTTTGATATCTTTGCAGTCAGTTCTCTTACCAGCTTTGCAGCTACCATTGCCGTCATCCCATCCACAGTGTCCCGTTGTGGATTGAACTCAACGACATCAGCAGCAACAACATCACCTTTGAGGTTGTGAAGAATATTGAGAACATCGCGGAAAGAGAGGCCTCCTGGCTCAATGTGAGATACTCCGGGGGCAAACGCTGGATCCAGACAGTCCACATCCACAGATATATACACTCCTTTTACACCTTCACCAAGTTTCTGCCAAATAAAGGTTAAATAGGATGACGACAAAAGATGTTGGCTAAATAAATGTGATTCTTTGATTTCAAAAGATAAATGCACCAGAAATCTTCTTTCCCCTTCAAACAATTCATATTATACAGAGTGATTTCTCTTTTATACTTCCCGCATGTGACAGATCAATAAGCTCCAAGAATATGCACACCCAGATAGAGAATAACAGCAGAGAAAACAAGCAAGGTGAGAGAGAGAGAGAGAGATACCAGATTCTCCAGTAGATGTCGATCCTTTGAAAATGTCCGCATTTCATATTGCTCTACACCAAAACGTTTCCCTTGTTCCCGGCCTTCCTCCGTTATTGATCTGATTCCAACCTGCATCAAACATCAAGAGTTTCAATCAAATTCCTTTCTAAGAATCTTTGGTTGAGAAAGCTGAATAGTTCTTGCCATTAAGCAACACAGCTCGGAGGTTCAATTGTAGAATCATGCATAGATTACCTGCAATAGTCTCCGAGCATAACCACCCTCCATAATTCTGGCAAAAGAAGATGCATGAGAATATTTGTTCCCCTCAAAAGAATGATAAATATCAGGATGAGCATCAAGGTGAAGAATATCAAGAGGGCCTCCGAGCTTCTCAGACACCGCTCTCACCACAGGAAATGAAATAGAGTGGTCGCCACCTAGCACCAAAGGCCGCAATGGTTCCTGGAAATGCATTAGAGATGTAATTTATATGAAGGAAAAAAGAAAAACAAACTCGACAAATATTGGCATCCCAAGGAACAGGGGTGACTCTGAAACGAAAACTTACTTCTGCCATCACTAGCTTCACAGATTCACTTATAATATTCATCAATCTATCATCATCAACTCCACTATCTCGTAACTCCTGAATTGGAACATCGCCAACATCAGTTACGACCCTTGGATCATTAATGTCTTTACCTGCAAAGCACAAAGTTTGTCATGAAACAGATTTACCACTGTCGTAGTTTCATAAAAGAAAGAGTTAAACAATCAAGGTATTAGAAGTGTGTATTTTATACATGGCAAGTAAAATTGCAAATTTACTATCATTTAGAAACTTCGGTGGTTGTGAATAAATGGTAGTAATCCTACATTTCAAAGTCTGGACAGTTATGAAAGAATGTAGCAATTCTTATCTTTAAAGTCAAATTCACGTTATAGCTTAACTAATGCGGGTAACAGATACACAATAAACGAATTTGAAAGATTTATATGACAGCTTCATATTCCTGCTTCTAGAGGTTTCCATACTTTTGACCAAGAATGGGAACAACAGGAACTGAGAGGGGCAATCAGTGAGATCAAGTGAAGAAAACAGATTAACAGTATGCTATCGAGCAAAAAGATTATGCCTGCTCATGATGCTCCATCGGTCTATTGGAGATGCAGGAATTAACAAATAGCTGAACTCCTAAACATTATTTTCTATCAGAGGTGTAGATATGCAATACTAATTGAACATTGAAAATTATATCGGGCCATTATCAATCTTTCCCCTTAGCATGAAACTGTCATCAACGAACAAACAAGATTCTTGAAAGACAATGCCCGAGTAAAATGGCATGACTGATGAAGGATGCACATTACCTTCTTCTGTGCTGGAATTTGTGCTCCCACACCACATGGCCTCTCTTATACGTGGAGGTGCAAATGCAGGCCCTTGGAGAAACGAAGAGTTATGTCCTAAGGGAACTCCAATAAGAGATGCGGATGCCTTTACACCTCCCAAAGCTCGTAACAGTTCCCCCTGTTACGAACAAACCAAATAAAGGTTAAGATCCCACAAACGCTATCGCACACATTGTAGTTTCTAATAAACCAGACTATGCCTTGGGAAAAATAATTCAGAAATACAGCAACATACTTCCTTTAACAGCACAGCTAATTATGTTAATATGAATTAGAGACTGGTCTGAGTAATCAGAATATACCTTGAGTTTCGCTCTCTCACGAATAAGTGTCAGGGACGCCTCAATAACACGACTCTGGCCTTTCTCTATCAAGTCCTTAGGAACATTCTCAGCATTCAACCTCTGCAGGTAATGCATTCCCATCCTTCCCATGTTCTTCATCTTTTCTGACCCTGTATTTTGAATTATCTGCCCAACACAAACTAACAAGATCACCCAAGAAGTATGTCTACATGCATACTGAAACAAATCCCAACTGACAAATTTTCACAAAAAATCTCTCCTCCCCTCTTTCGATCTCTCTAGTTCAACCTTTTACACCAATCAGTTTCAACATATGTTCTCTTTCTTTATTCATGTTTGGACATGTTACAAATCCATCTTTTCTTCTTGGACTCCATTGTTGGAAATCCATAAAGACTAAATCTTTTAAACTCTCATATGATTTTCATTGTTCATTTCTGCATTTATTTTTTTAAGAATTCAGTATTCAAGAATTATAACAGGACATCAGTAACCAAAAACGACATAACCATCCACCTAAAAACCTTTATTGATAAACCTCCAATCTCAATCTTTAACCACTCTAGCAGAAACCTTTCATTCATAAAATCCTCACTTTACCAGCCCAAGAACCCAAAAATGAAAAACAAGCACACATACCAGAAATAGACACTCGATAACACTGGCCCTTAAAATCAAGAACCACCATCACAAAGAAACTCAAGAAATCGAGACCTTCCATTCATACAATACTCACTTAACCAACCCAAGAACCCAAAAATGAAAAACACGCACACATACCAGAAACAGACACTCGATTACACGGGCCCGTAAAATCAAGAAACATCATCACTAAGAAACTCAAGAAACCGAGACATACCCGATAGCTTGGGCGTGGCTGAAGCGAAAAAGGGGAGATTTCTGAAGCAACCTTTTTTGGCGCAAATGCGAGGATTAAGAAGTAAAACGGAACATGCAGCAATTTCTTGGCTGTGTGGTGCGCTAATTCGTCGCCACCACTGTGATTATCAAGGAAGCAAATAAATGATTGAATAAATAAGGAAATTAAATAAATTATGGAAAATGAATAAGGAAAGTAGATAAATTATTGAATAAAATAAGATAAAGTAAATAAATTATGGAATAAATAAGTATTTATGAGTTCGAGTTATTTAGGTAAGAGATTTAAATTAATGTACTGTGTTTTAAAAAAAGGGGAAATTATATATTTTTAATAGTTATATTACAAATTACTTCAATTATAAAGGTATACATGCATAAATTGCAATGATAGAAGAGAACACCAAGAAATCTGATTTGCAAAATTAGTTCAACATAAATAGTAATTTTTAAAAAATATATATATATGTCAACAGATAAAAAAGTTAGAAAATTATATTTATCTTATCATTTATATCATATTGTCACATCAATTGTAAATACTTTATTTTTTGTTTTTGGTAGATAAACATTTTTTAACAAAAGGATGGATAATTTATGACAAATTAGACTGAATAAATGTGAACAACTAGTCAAATTCTCAATTAGTTTAAAATTAATAATTTTATTAATTATAATTAATCTATATAAAAATATAGATGACTTTTTTGTTTGTGATAATCACAATTCTTGAGAAAAGGCACTAAAGTCCAAAATCCAAATGCCGTGGCACGATAACGCTTTTAGGATTAGGACATCAATTAACGGAATATCCATTTTTTATTTCACAGAATTTAATTATTATTTAAAAATTAGAATATAAATAAAATCTTTTTACCACAATATATTCTTAATGACGGTTTTAAAATGTGGAGATTGAAAAGAAAATGAAAGGCAATATAAATTAAATGCTAAAATAAAAGCTGATATATTGGGAAGGAAAAAAAAAAGTCTGATAGCTATATATATCTAAATATTTTGTAAATGAATCGAACTATTAAGTTAGTCAAGTTTGTTTAATAAAGCTCGTTAATTAAATGAATTCAATTTGAGCTTTATAGTATAAAATTTAAGAGATCGTGAGTAAATTTGATAAGTTATTAGTTTAAAAAATAAAATTGTTAGCTTTATAAAATTTAATCATATAATCCAATAGTATATATGATAAGGTTTTTATTACTTTTTGTAGGGAAATAATAAATCTTTATTTCACTCAAGGAAAATAGAATATAATACATGTATTTATACTAACAAAGTAGATCTAATCTAGGCAAATCTAGGAAGATACTAGATAAGCTTAAATTTATATACAAGATATGCGAAGACGAAGATAGTCGAAGCTTGGGACAAAAATATTCGAATAGTTTTCTGATAGGCTCTTCGTAAAAATATCTGCAACTTGATCTTCTGAGGGAATGAATCTCGTGCACAACTGATTTGAACTAACCAATTCACGAACAAAATGGTAATCAATATCAATGTGCTTTGCCCGCTTGTGATAAACTGGATTCTGGGTGAGGAATAAAGCACTCGAATTGTCGGAGTATATGCATGGTGGCGCAATGAGATTTACGTGCAAATCACATAGGAGATTGATTACCCAAAGAACCTCGGAAGCGGTATTGGCAATCGCACGATATTCCGGTTCACAGCTGGATCGTGACACTGTTGGCTGCTTCTTTGCACTCCATGAAACAACGTTTGGACCAAGGAATAGAAAGTAACCATAAGTTGAGTGGCGAGTATCCGGACAGCGAGCCCAGTCAGCGTCTGAGTAGCCAAGTAATTTCAGAGGACCATGCGAAAAAGTAAGGCCAAAGTGAATCGTACCTTTAACGTAGCGTAGCATGCGTTTTAAGCCTTGAAAGTGCTCAATAGTCGGCGCTTGCTGATACTGGTTGATAGTGTTGACAGAGTATGCAAGGTTCGGGCGCGTTATTGTGAGATACTGCAAAGCACCAAGTAGGGAACGATAGAGAGTGGGATCCTCATACGGAGGACCATCTTTGGAAAAAGTTGCGCCGGGAGGAAGTGGAGTCGATACCGGCTTTGCATACAACATATCTGCTCGCTTAAGAATGTCGAGAGCATACTTGGTTTGAGTGAGTTTGAGCTTGTCGTCCAGATAGGTAGCTTCGAGACCTAAAAAGTAGCTCAACCGGCCGAGATCCTTTGTGGCGAATTCGGAATTAAGACGAGACATGAGTTGCGAAATAGTGGAAGCATCATTACCCGTAATTATAATGTCATCAACATAAACCAATAGATAGATCAAAATATGCCGTTTGCTGAGAACAAATAATGAAGTGTCGGCGGTGATGCAGAGAAAACCCAAGGATAGGAGAAATTGTCGAAACCGTTGGTACCAAGCTAAGGGAGCCTGACGGAGTCCATAGATAGCCTTTTGAAGGCAGCAAACATGAGAGGGACGATGCGGATCCACAAAGCCTGGAGGTTGTTCCATGAAAACCGGAGTGGATAGAACCCTATTTAAAAAAGCATTCTTGACGTCTAACTGATGTAGTGGCCAAGAATTCATGACAGCTAGAGCAAGGACAATGCGAACAGTTGAAGCCTTTACCACCGGGCTGAAAGTGTGAGTGAAGTCAAATCCAGGAACTTGGCTAAACCCCTGAGCAACAAGGCGTGCCTTGTAGCATTGGACTGTGCCATCGACTCGTAGCTTAATCCGATAAACCCATTTGGAACCAACAACGTTGGTATTCATCGGTCTGGGACCAGTGTCCAGGTGCGGTTGGCGTGAAGCGCCCTGAGCTCTTCTAGCATAGCATCCGTCCATTGAGGGACTTTTAGAGCAGATTTAATGCCCCGGGGTTCCGGCAAGGCTGTAGAAATAGAGTAAACATAGACCAAATTTAAATCAATCGGATACCGGGGTTTGAAGATACCTGCTTTGGCGCGCATTTGCATGGGATGACAATTCTCCGGAACAGTAGGCGGAAGCTCGATAGGTGGAGGATTAGGGTCGACAGGATTTTGTGGTTCGATAGGAGGAGGTGGAACGATAGGATCGGACACATTAGGAAGAGTATCGTCGATGGGACAGAGTGTGCAGCGTGAGGCGGGATTAGGGTTTGACGAAACAGGAGGTGGTACGGACGACGGTTGAGGGATCTTATCATCGTCGAAAAACAATGTGAGGTCTAGCCAGGATAGGGACGATGGGGAAGAGGTACGATTAAAGGGGAAGTGCGACTCATCGAACTTAGCATGCCGAGTGATATAAACTCGAGATGAGGATGGATCTAGACAACGAAAACCTTTGTGATTTGGGCTATAGCCTAGAAAAACACAAGGTAGGGTGCGGGGTTGAAGTTTATATTTGGTATAATCACGAAGACATGGAAAGACACGACAACCAAAGGTGCGGAAAGAGGCTAAGGACGGCGGTTTTTGGAAGATTAGTTCATAGGGTGAGAGATTTTGGAGAATGGGAGTAGGAAGTCAGTTTATTATATGAACAGCCGTACTAAAGGCGTCTACCCATAATGATAAAGGAGAGGATGAGTGGAATAGGAGAGAGAGAGACCCATTTCAGTGATGTGTCGATGTTTCCTTTCAGCCCGACCATTTTGGGAGGGCGTATAAGGACAGGATATGAGATGATGAATACCGGATTTAGCTAGATGAGACTTTAGCCTAAGATTTGTAAACTCAGTGCCACCATCAGATTGGAATTTCTTAAGTTTGCATGAGAATTGGTTTTCAACAAATGCATGAAAATTAAGGAAAATGTCATAAAATTCTGATTTGGCACGTAAAGGATAAAACCAATAAAATCGGGAGAAATCATCAATGAAGATTGCATAATAACGAAAACCTGAAGTTGAATTAATAGGGGAAGGACCCTAGAGATCACAATGTACAAGGTATAGGACATGCGAAGCTCTATTTTCAGAAATAGGAAAAGATAAGTGCGAGTTTTTGGCTAACTAACAGGAAGTACAAATGCTAGGACTAGAATCTAAAGAGGGAAAAGATAGTGAACCAAGTTTGCGAAGAGACTGCAACACTTTGGAAGACGGATGACCGAGGCGATTATGCCAAGTAGAAAGAGAGGCGGAGGGTGGGCGTGAGTTTGCAAGAGCCGTGAGGGCGAGATCCGAATTTTGGAGAACGTACAGGCCATGCCCACGCACGCCGGTAGCGAGTGTCTTGCCGGTGCTCCGAGTCCGAATATGAAACTGCGCATCAGTAAACAAAACATCAACATGGTAGTCGTGAGTAAGTTTACTAACAGATAATAGATTTTTGGTGATGGCAGGAACAACAAGGACACAATTTAAAATTAAGGAATCTGAAATAGTAAAAGAACCCGTATGGGTGATATCAAGACAGTCACCGTTACCAACAACCACATGCTCCGAACCAAAATACGGAGTAACATTGTCGAGGGATGCAGGATCGGCAGATATGTGAGCCGAGGCACCCGTGTCGAGATACCAATCAGATACCGATGGAGACGATACGGAACACTGGGCTGAAAGGGCCTCTGCCAAATTTGCCGTAGGGGGTGGGCGAGAGGACCTAACAAAGGAGCGATCAAATCGCTTCGGACAATCAAAGGGATCGTGATCAACCTGTTGGCAGAAGTAACACCATGGCTGGCATTTTTTCTTAGAGCCGTTGTTAGAGCGTCCGCGACCGCGAGAAGAGTTGGACTTGTCGTCGGAGTTCCGATTCGTCGAAGCAGCATGAAGGCTGCGGGCTGCATGGCGGGCGAGGCATCGGATCCTCGAATAAAAAGCTCGTGACTGAGAGCTCGGGCGAGAAGATTATCGAAATTGGGTAGGGGCTCTTGTGCCATCTGTGCTGCGGTAAAAGTGGAGAAAGAAGGAGACAGTCCACAAAGAAACCAGTGAGACTTGTCCGACGGGTCGATCGATCGACCTATAGCCGAGAGTTGATCGCATAGCCCTTTGAAACGTCGGCCATACTCTGTCACGGAAAGGTCGGCCTGTTTCATAGATAAGAAATCGTCCTTCAGACTGAGTTCCCGAGCCTTAGAGCAGTGACTGTAGGAACGGGAAAGGGCAGTCCAAACTTCGCGCGATGTCGCGCAGCCAATGATGACAACCATAGATTCCTCTGTCTGTGGAGAAACCAGAAACAACTTGATTAGTTGATCGCGAGAATACCACTTAGAGTATTCAGGATTTGTGATAACAGCGCCGGAAGAGGATGGAAGCGTGCGTGCGTGCGCCGGAAGAGAACCATCAATATATGGGAGAAAATTTTGCGTAATTAGCAAAGGTTCAATCTGAGCATGCCAAAGAAGATAATTTGCCGAAGTAAGTTTGATGTTCACCATGTGAATAATCGTGGAAAGTGGCAAAGTTGGTAGCTCAGAAGGATCGACGGGTGCAGCCATGAGGAATAAGGGGAGGCATGCGCCGATCATGAAAAAAAAATGGAGGAAAAAAGCTAGGGTTTTAGGCAAACCTGGCTCTGATACCATGTAGGGAAATAATAAATATTTATTTCACTCAAGGAAAATAGAATACAATACATGTATTTATACTAACAAAGTAGATCTAATCTAGGTAAATCTAGGAAGATACTAGATAAGCTTAAATCTATATACAAGATATGATATATATTATGAATATATCTCAAAGACTTTTGTTAATTATAAGAAAATAAAGAAGTTTAGAACGTGTTATATCGATAATAAGGAATTCAAAATTTAATTCAATTAATTACTAAATAAGTTCAAACACGAATAAACCAAGACTCTATTATAAAAGTGACAATTTCTTACATAACATAATAATTTGATGCAATCCAATAATGTAATCTATTAATAATGTAATATATATATATATATATATATATATATATATATATATATAAAAAGGCAAAACCCGAACCCCAAACCAAAAAAATTTCCCCCCAAAAAAACTTGTCAAATATAAATGTTTTATATATTAGGAAACAATTACAAATATGGCATGTAGTTTATAGTCTAAATTGTTGGTTGTTCTTATTTTCATATTTAATTTGTTTTTATGTAGTTTATGTTTAATCTGATATTTCGCCAAAAATATGTTTTAAATATTAAAATTTAATATAAACATTTTTTTATTGATGCATAATATTGTATGTAAAAAATATATATTTCTTATTTAAAACATATACAATAAAAAAAAATGTGTAATCGAAAATAGAAGAGAGAAATCATTCAAAAAAAATTGCAAGAACCTTAAAAAATATGAAAAATAAAAGAAATCCGCCACAAAATTTCTAAATAGAATATTGAGCATCTTATAGGCGCAGACGTGGAATTATGTATTTTTTAAAATATTTTAACTTTGGTTGGAATAGTTATATAAAAATGATAATCAACACACCTATATCAATACCTCTATATAAAGTAGAACCCTTTCTAAAATCCCCCAAAGCATACCCATTAAATTTAGCAACATTATTTTAGGTAGCTAAACAATAAATATGGTATTTATATAACATAATTAATAATTGTTTATATAACAATTTTTTAAGATATTTAAATTGAATATTTATTATAAACAAATAATTAAAAAATAGAATTGAGATTAATTGTGTATGAATAAACAAAGATTAACGAGTCTTCTTATATCAAGGAAAAATACTTGAATGAAAATTATATTTTTTAAAATATTTCTTTTTTTGTCCATCTTAATAAATTTATAGAACTTATGTAAATAAAAAAGTAATAATGAATACAGTAAAAACCAATGCAATATATATGGCAATGATGGATATATTTTTTAAGAATATTAAAGAATGGGAAAATTTGAATTGTCTAACCTTAATTTATATACAATATGTAGGGAAATAATAATTTGTATTTCACTCAATTGAATAATGATGTACAACAGGGTTTATATAGTACAAACAAAACCAAATCTAACTAGGAATAGGAAATCTAAGATATACTAGGAATAGAAAATCTAAGATATACATAATCTTGATGAACAAGAATATATAAGATATATCTAAATATAAAGAATATCTTAACACCCCCCGCAAGCGAAGACGGAGATAGTCAAAGCTTGGAAATGAAGTATTCAAATAGTGGACGAGATAGACTTTTTGTGAAGATGTCGGCCACTTGATCTTCAGATGGAACGGATTTCGTCTGAAGTTTTCGACTTTCAATCAACTCACGGACGAAATGATAGTCTATATCAATGTGCTTAGCCCTCTTGTGAGATACCGGATTCTGTGTTAGGAACAGTGCACTTGCATTGTCCGAGAATATGGTTGGCGGCGAAAGCAAGTCGACCTTCAGTTCGCGGAGAAGATTTGATATCAAAATAATTTCCGCAGCCGTGTTCGCTATTGCCCATGTACTCAGATTCACAACTCGATCAGGAAACAGTAGGCTGCTTTTTGGCGCTCCAAGAGATTAAGTTGGGGCCTAAGAAAATCGAATACCCATATGTAGAGCGGCGTGTGTCTGGACATCTTGCCCAATCAGCATCAGAATAAGCTATCAAGGAGGACGAACCCGGGGTGAAGGTCAGACCATAATGGACGGTACCTTTTACATAACGAAGCATACGCTTTAAAGCCTGAAAGTGCTCGACTGTTGGTGACTGTTGGAATTGACTCATAGTGTTGACGGAGTAAGCGAGGTCCGGGCGGGTGATCGTGAGGTATTGAAGAGCACCCAATAAGGACCGATACAGGGTTGGATCTTCGAACGGTGCACCATCCTTTTCGAAGGTAATGCCCGGAGCCAATGGAGTAGATACGGGTTTAGTATCCGTCATGTTCGCACGTTTTAGAATGTCAAGAGCATATTTGGACTGTGTAAGATAGAGGCCCGATTTGCTTTGATGTGCTTTAAGACCGAGAAAATAGCCGAGCTTGCCCAAATATTTAGTGTTGAACTCGTTGTCGAGGCGAGTCATGAGGGCAGAAATCCGTGAGGAGTTGTTTCCTGTAATAATAATGTCATCCACATAAACCAAGAGATAGATGATGTCCGAATTCTTGTGAAAAATGAATAAGGAAGTATCAGAGGTACTGCAGAGAAAACCCATGGAGAGAATGAAGCTTCGAAAACGCTGGTACCACGCCAATGGGGCTTACCGAAGACCATAAATAGCCTTTTGTAGGTGACATACATGAGTAGGATGGCGAGAATCTGTGAACCCAGGAGGCTGTTCCATGAATACCGGCGCATCCAAAATACCATTTAAGAAGGCATTCTTGACATCTAATTGATGAAGAGTCCAGGAATGCATAACGGCGATGGCGATGATGATCCGAACTGTAGAGGCTTTCACAACAGGACTGAAGGTGTGAGTGAAATCATACCCAGGGATCTGGCTAAACCCTTGAGCTACTAAGCGAGCTTTGTAGAGATCTACAGAGCCATCGGCGCGGAGCTTGGTGCGATATACCCACTTGGAGCCGACAATGTTGGTGTGCGGCGGTCGGGGAACTAGCGTCCAAGTGCAGTTCTCGTGAAGAGCTTTTAATTCCTCGAGCATAGCATCATTCCATTGAGGAACCTTTAAGGCTGACTTAATTCCACGAGGCTCCGGTAAAGCTGTAGAAGCAGTATAAACAGAAACCAAATTTAAATCAATCGGATACCGGGGTTTGAAAATACCTGCTTTGGCGCGCGTTTGCATGGGATGATGATTTTCTGGGATTCTGGGAGGAGGAGGATGTTCGACGGGTGGGGAATTTGGTCGGTCGGGAATTTGATTTGGAGGTGGATTTTCGACAGGGTTTGGTGCGGCAGGCTGGGGCGTGGGAGCTGCGTGTGTCATATGGTCGGGTGGACACAGAGTGCATGGCAATGGAGAAGGAGACGAGGACGACGAAGTGGAAGAAGGGGAGGTCGAGCAAACCCTGGGGTTGTCATTAAAGTAAGACGTAATCTCAAGTCTAGATAAAGGTGTGGACTCAGCGTTACGAGAGAAGGGAAAGCAAGATTCGTCGAAGGTGGCGTGTGGAGTAGTATATATCCGGTAAGTAGTGGGGTCGAGACAACGAAAACCCTTGTGATTTGGACTATATCCTATAAAGACACAGGGAAGGCTACGAGGTTGAAGTTTGTGTTTTGTATAGTCACGGAGGCAGGGATAGACACGACAACCAAAGGTGCGGAAAAAGGCAAATGAGGGCGACTTTTTGTATAGTAGGTCGAAAGGCGATTGATCGGCTACGATAGAGGATGGGAGTCGATTTATTATATGAACTGCCGTGCTAAAGGCCTCGACCCATAGAGAGAGAGGTGAGGATGAGTGAAAAAGGAGATAAAGTCCCATCTCAGTTATATGCCTATGTTTTCGTTCGGCTCTACCATTTTGGGAGGGAGTATACGGGCATGACTTAAGGTGATGAATACCATATCTGTTTAAGAGAGATTGAAACCTATGATTTGTAAACTCAGTGCCACCATCAGATTGAAATTTCTTGATTTTACATGAATGTTGATTCTCAACAAACGCATGAAAGTTCATAAAAACATCATAAAAATCTGATTTGGCACGTAAATGATAGAACCAGGAAAAACGAGAATAATCATCAATGAAAATTGCATAATATCGAAAACCAGAAGGTGATGTAATCGGGGATGGACCCCAAAGATCACAATGCACAAGTTCTAGAATGTGCGACGCGCGACTCTCGGAAATAGGAAAAGAAAGATGTTTGCTTTTAGCTAGCTGACAGGAATTACATAAGTTATTGTCGGAAGCAATGGAAAGAAAGGAAACTAAACTAAGCTTACGAAGAGACTTTAGAGTTTTGTGAGCAGGGTGACCGAGCCTATTGTGCCAAAGATCAAAGGAGGCAGAAGGAGGAAGGGCAGGTGCCATCGCCGTGAGGGCTAGTGGCGCAGTTTGGAGAACATACAACCCATGCCTACGTACGCCCGTAGCGAGTATCTTGCCGGTAGTCCGCGTCCGAATGTGAAACTACACATCAGTAAACAAAACATCAACAGGATAATCGTGAGTAAGTTTACTAACTGATAAAAGATTTTTAGTGATGGCAGGAACCACAAGGACATGATTTAAATTTAAAGAATCTGAAAGAGGCAAGAAACCCGTATGAGTGATTTTGAGACAATCACCGTTACCAACA
>JAPKLW010000301.1:500823-511312 GCA_026898455.1 Plectranthus barbatus
TAAAGTAGACTCATGCACAGAAATAAGTAAAAACATAACATAATGCACTTGAAACAATGGAGAAAAATATAGATAAGTGAGTATAATTATGAGCTTATCAAGCACTGAGCAGAGAAGGCTTCAGCTAACTGAGCAGTAGGAGGTGGCCGAGATTGGCGTGTGAAGGATCGGTCAAAATGACGTGGACAGTCGAAAGGATCATGATCCAGTTGACGGCAAAAATAACACCAGGACTGCTTCTTCTTTTTCGAACCATTACCCGAACGACCACGACCACGAGAACTATTTTTCCCGCTGGACTGACGAGGCATGGAATCAGCATGGAAGGCAGCCGGCTGGGTGGCAGGGGACGAGTCGGAGCCACGAATGAATAATTCGTGGCTAAGAGCTCGCGCGAGGAGCGTATTGAAGTCCGGCAGCGGTTCCTGCACCATCTGCGCGGCAGTGAATGTAGAGAAGGATGGAGATAGACCACGAATGAACCAATGGGACTTATCAGATGGGTCGATGGATCGACTGATAGCCGAGAGTTGATCGCAGATGCCTTTGAAGCGGCGACCGTATTCAGCCACTGAGATCGGCCTGTTTCATAGATAAAAGGTCGTCCTTCAGACTCAGTTCACGAGCTTTAGAACTGTGACTGTATGAGCGAGATAAAGCGTTCCAGACGTCACATGATGTAGCACAACCAATGATAACGGCCATTGATTCCTCAGTAAGAGTAGAGACCAAGAATAACTTCATGAGTTGATTTCGGGAATACCATTTGGAGTATTCTGGATTGAGGGACGGCGCGCCGGATAACGAATCGATGGTGCGGGCGGGCGCAGCGATTGTGCCATCAACGTATGGAAGAAAGTTTTGTGTAATGAGTAGGGGCTCAATCTGAGCGTGCCAAAGAAGATAATTTGAAGATGTAAGTTTGATATTCGCCATGTGAATTATCGTGGATAAAGGTAAGGTCGGAAGTTCTGAGACATCAACAGGCGCGGCCATGGATGAAAGAGAGGCGGCGCCGATTGGAAAATAAGGGTGGAGGAAAAACTAGGGTTTATGCCAATGTTTGATTGATACCATGTAAGGAAATAATAATTTGTATTTCACTCAATTGAATAATGATGTACAGCAGGGTTTATATAGTACAAACAAAACCAAATCTAACTAGGAATAGGAAATCTAAGATATACTAGGAATAGAAAATCTAAGATATACATAATCTTGATGAACAAGAATATATAAGATATATCTATATATAAAGAATATCTTAACACAAAACGTAATTATAGGGTGAATTTAATAATTTACTAAAAATGATATTAAAAATGTTGTATAAATACCTTATGATTATTCACAACTCATTCCAATGCTTTTGATGTATTGATGTTATATCGTTTGTAAGATTTGTATTAAAAAATAATAATACTTTGTCTTTATTTCTCCTATATACAATCGTTGAGTTTGTATTTAAGTTTTTAAAGTTCATTTTTATATTTCGAGAGGTAAGGAAGGATACATAATAGTTCATTGCTTAAAATCTGGGGTGAAACCACCGGAAGCTCATGTTGCGGCCAGCTCCATGATGCAAGCAAAAATCTCATAGCCGTTGGAGAAAGGAGAGAGCAACATCATAAATGGCCATGGGAAAGAAGAAAAGAAATAAAAGGGATAGATGAATAAAAGTTGTTTTTTCTTTTATTTTTTAAAGTTTATATAGTATTGATTGATGTTATGAACTTTTTTATATTATCTCTTACATAAAATTGGTTTTAGTTTGTAATAAATAAATATATATAATTTATAATTATTATGATATGGTTTTTACATTTTAATTCGAACTTGATTGAATAAATTTGTCTTTGAACCATGAGAATGATTTATACTGAACAAAGATTATACCAGTCACTTACATATTACATGTTTAAATATAATATATACTAAAAAATATATGATAATTGCATTTTTCATGCAAGATAAAAAATGGATATAATATTTGAACTTGAACTCATAAATTATTATTAATTCATATTTTATACAAAATAGGAATCATCCATATATACATAAAAGCGAAGTCATTACCAAGGTTAGCTTTTCGTGCTGAAGAATATTTCTAAATTAACACTATAAAGAAATAAGATCAGTAATAAATAAAAATATATGTATAAAATTAATTAGTAATAAGTATTACGTGAGCTAACAAAATAATAATGGCCAATAAATTTAGCTATTATCAACGAATATGTGTAGTGTATCCGTTATATTATGATACATTAAGTAATTAATATCAAAATATTGTATTTTACATTCTCTCAATTTTTATTGTTGTCATCAATATTGATGATATTTGACATTTACACCTTGAGTGGTATATATTAGAGGTGAACATGGTTCGGCTCAAAACCGAAATAATTTGACTGGTTTGGTAAGTTAATAAAAAAAAATCGATCTTTTAGACTGAACCAGACCGTTTATATTAATAATATTTAAATTATATTATATAATAAAATAATAATGTATTATAAAATAATAAGTTTTAAGAGATATAGGTTTCTTAAATCTTCGTTTGTTTTTAAAATGTAAACGTTATTTAATATCCATTTCATTCATCTGTCGCCTCTTACATTTACTCTCGTCGCAACTCTTATTTCTCTTTGTTGTCATCGTCTCTCTCTTTCTCTTCATCGTCACTGCCTCTCTCATTTTATTTTCACTCTATTTAATTTTTAAAATTAAAATTTGTCTTGAACTGTATGTAATCATTTCTACAAATTTCTTTTTCTTTTGCAAAAAAATTATAGAGTGTTTTAGTTCTCTTCATTAAATTGATGTTCTAAACCGTCAAGCCGGCCGAACCAAACTATTTTAACGTGGTTTGACCGGTTTGATTTTGAAGATTGATTTGACCGAATTGGTTTGAAAAACTTTTAAACCATATTAATTGACATCCCTTGAACCGGTCAAATCGGACCGTGTTCACCCGTAATATATATTTATTCTAGATATTACAATAAATCATTTTTAAGATAAATCGTGTAGTACATATTCATGTAATTCCAATTTTTGAATTGCATATTATATAATAATTGAGCATGAATATTTAAATTTATTAGTTGATATTTAGTTTGAGCCTTAAATTATTTAAATATTCTTGATTTGTTAAATTAGTTTTTGTTGTCATTGGTCTCCTTTTTCTTTTCGATCTCTACACGGGAAATGGAACACTCTTAATCATTTTCCTTCTTTCCTAACATTCATGAACACCTTATTTGGATATTATTTTTCTCCTTATTTTAATCATATATACCGTTAATTTTTTTTAACCTTTCCATTTTTTATGATTTCATACTTGATTTGTAGTCATTTCATTATCATCCCAATATACATATGTAACGTCCCCAACCGACCTTCCCAATTTGGGGTCGCGTCACATTGATATTTCAGGTTTTGTCAAGCATTTTCTCATTAAAATAAGCAGAAGACTTTAAATAATGATAAAGAGATTCAAAAATAAAAGTAAAACGTACTTCGAGTCATAAGTTTGGATAAGACAAAGATTCTCAAATTCAACATTTCAGAAAATGGGAAGGGTAATTCAGAGAGTGTAGCAGCGTGTGTGTACGTGGCGAAGATATGTATATGAAGATGCATATCTCAGGATCTATGAGTTTACAAAATTCAGCTGCTCCGTTTACACCCCTGCTCGCCCACCCTCGCTGCTCAACCTGCGTATTTTATAAATAATACGAGGGGTTGAGTACTAATGTACCCAATGAGAAACATGCCCGAAAACATACATTATATAGGAAATATGCTATGCAACTCACACAGATAGACACGGGGTTTTATTGAAGGGAACCGTGCTATCTAAAACATTTTATTTTGGCACGCGTGCTATTTACATGTTATTATATCTGTATCAGTGTTGTAACTGGAAGCTGGCCGACTTTCAAGTTACGATGATCAGTTAGGAATGTTTTCACACTCAACCCACTGTCATCAAAGTGCACTAGTCTCAAAAATCCATTTTGAGACCCGATCGTTTAAAATATATATAAATCTCCGGATCCAAACACCTGAGGACACTCCGCCTCATTCCAACAAATACATGGGGACAATTCACCCAATCAATATCAAAGGGGCTTTCAACCCTGTTCTCTAAATGAGTTCTAGCGCAGTTATGGAAACCTGGTTCTAAACTCATTTAGTTATACTCTCTGTCGATAGGAATTGACAGAGGACAGATACAATAGCACAAAACATGCATAGCAATCTCAATTTAAATCAAAGCAGTTTTAACACATTTTAGAAAGGAAAAACTCGCATTTGATTTTACTGAAATAGTTTCCCACCTTGTGTTTGACTTAAAGGCTACATGCTCTCTTGCTAGTTTGAGCTTATCCTTTCTGCTTCAACCTCCTACAAGTAAATAGGGATAGCCAAGTTAGAACGGACAATCTAGGATGATAATATCTCAACCATAAACAATTAAGACTCGAATAGGAATAAGATCGGATTAAAGGATTAAATTTCTCCAAGTGAGAGCTCTGTGTCGACCGACAGGGTTCCGTGTCGGTCGACACAACCCTTAGTCGACACAGCCCAGCCCAGTCGACACACCTCTGTCGACCAGCACTGTGTCGATCGACACAAACCTTGTGTCGATCGATACAACCCCTTGTCGATCGACACAAGTGTGTCGATCCTTCCTCGACTGACCTCCCGTCGAACAGCTCTATCGATCGACACAACCTCTGTTGATCGACACAAGCGTGTCGTGCCCCTCTCTCAACCAAGGCCTCTGTGTCGATCGACAGACTCCTGTGTCGATCGACACAGATCGTCTTCTTCGTGAGTTCGCCGGAAAACCTGCAACAGCAACAAAAATGCCTCTCCACACTTCCAATCATACATGCAATAACACTGTTCGACTCTTCAGACCTCAAGGACTACAAATATGCTAGCAAACACAAGAAATACGCAAAGGATGGGGGAGAAAACGAGGCTCACCGGGGCTCTCAAGTTGACGGCGGCGGTGGCTTTTTCCGGCGACCCAAAGCCTACTTTCAGACTGTCCGATGCTTTTCTACACGATGGGGAGCATGAATACACCGTTAAAACATGAATTCGTAGCCAAAATAACAAGATTCAACATTTAACTCACATAATTTCGAGTTGACAACCCCTCACCTTCTCACTAGGATATCTCCGTCCACGCTTCACCTCACAGCGGCTGCTTTAGCTCGAAATGAAGCCCGAAGAACAAGCTATCTACTGGTGGTGGTGGCTCGTCGAATGGTGGTCAGAGGCGGCCGGAAAATCGCCGGAAAGGTGGCTGATGATTTGGGGGTTGGGGGTGGGTTTTGAGAACTCTCTCACACTTTCTCTCACTAGACTTGAAGGTGGTGGAGTGGAAATGATATATATATTTCTATAATATATTTGTATAATTCCCTTTTTCCACATTATAATATATATACAATTATATCTTTATGTATATACATATCCTTATAATTCCAGTTATGTTTTATAGTTCTAATATACAAATTCTCACTATAACCTTCTCATTAAATTTTCATGATGAATCATATCACTTCCCATAATCACTATCCACCTTATTATTTTCCCATAATTTAATAACTCCATCAAGATACAACAATAATTTCAAGCTCAATCGTACACTTAATTCCTCATCTCACAATCAAATAATTTTGATTAAACGACAAAATGACTTAATTACATACGGGGTATTACAACATATTAAAAAAAACTATGTTCAACGCAATAGAAGTGTTTATATAATACACATATGATATTTTATGTTACATTAAAGGAATATAAAAGTTAATTTCAATTTCAAAATTTTAATTTACACCAACCGTAGATTCTTATGATTTAAAAAATTGTTATATAAGGATTTTGAAAGATAAATTAATGGAATATGTTTATTTATTATACACTTTTATATATGGCTTAATATGTTACATTCAAGTATTAAAATTCAATTAATTTGAGCTCCAACTTCAATTTTTTTTTTTTTTGAGTTTGAAACTATTGTTGTTTTTTAGTAGTTTATATTTCCATTTAGGGATAAGGTTCATTTTGTTATTTTGAATATTTAAGTCAACTAGATACACTTCACTTTTTAGAATTTACTCAATTCAAATAATTAAACATCTCTATAATAAAATTACATTACAACACACGAAATCTACTAAACAACTCAATAAAAAACATTTAACACACCAAATAAACTGAAAATAAAATACATGATTATTCAGATACCAGAATTAGAATACTCCTCCCACATGTGTTCAATTAATGCATTTCGAAGTTCCATGTGAGCATCTTTGTTCCTTGTATTTCGATACCGATAAATAAATTCTTGAAAATTTGCATTTTCATTCGTCACCAATTCAACCTCTGGCGGTGCCGTCTCTCTTGCAAGTTCTATCGGTGCATCAAGGTCACGCTCATCCTCAACTATCATATTATGCATAATTATGCACATAGTCATTATATCATGTAGTACTTCTTTTCTCCAATAGCGTGTTGATCCTGCTATAATCGCAAAACGTGCTTGTAGAACTCCAAATGCACGTTCTACATCTTTCCTGCATGCTTCTTGTCTCTTTACAAAATATTTTTTTTTTTAACAACATGGATCATGAATTGTTTGCACAAGAGTAGACCATTTAGGATATATAATATCAGCTAAATAATAACCCATATTATATTCTTTGCCTTGAATTATATAATGAGCTGGAGGAGCAATACCTTGAGTTAGATTATAAAAGAGATGGGATGACTCAAGCACATTGATATCATTGTTGGTGCCGGGCAAACCAAAATAAGCATGCCATATCCAAAGATCATAATCTGCCACCGCTTCAAGAATAATTGTCGGTCTTCCACTACGGCCCGCATATTGTCCAGCCCAAGCTGTAGGACAATTTTTCCATCTCCAATGCATGCAATCCAAGCTCCCAAGCATTCCTGGAAATCCTCGTTGCTTGCTAATGTGAAGTAATCTAGAAATATCATGAGCCGTTGGCACCCTCAGGTACTGTTCCACAAAGATCTCTTTGATTGCTCGGCAAAATCTTTTCATGCTTTCAATTGCAGTAGACTCACCAATTTTAGTATATTCATCTATGGCATCTGCTGGTGAATCGTATGCCAGCATCCGAAATACAACATATATTTTCTGTAAAGGTGACAATCCAAGTCTACCACTTCTATCAACTCGTTGTTGAAAGTAGTGGTCATGATCTTTAACTGCATCAAGAATGCGGAGGAACAACGAGCGAGACATTCGATATCTCCTACGAAACATAGCATCATTGTACAATGGATTATCTGAGAAATAATCATTGAACAATCTATGATGAGCAGCTTCCCGATCTCGATTGATGAAGACGTGGCCTGAAATTGAACCATCGATTGTTGGTTGATGATTTTGTTGAAGCATTAGAAGATAGTTGTTGTTATTTGAGATAGCTTGAAATAGTCTCGCTTGCCTCTCTTGAAATTTTTTTACTATTTCACTATCTTCATCACCAGATGAAGAAGATGAAGATGAACTACCGAAATTGAAATTCATTTTCTGAAATGAGTGTGTTGGATATTTGCAATGATAAGTTATTTGCAATTAATATGATATGTTATATATAGAGGATGTAAAAAGTGGAGGATAGAGTGTGGAATCTTTCTAGATTTTGGGAAACGAGTTTGGCTTGTAGTAATAAGTGAGGGATTGGGTGTGTGGAATCTTTCCAGTGTTTAGTCATTTCGGAAACAGGTTTTGGGAAACGAGTTTGGCTTGTAGTAATAAGTGAGAGATTGGGTGTGTGGAATCTTTCCAATGTTTAGTCATTTCGGAAACAGGTTTTGGGAAACAAGTTTGGCTTGTAGTAATAAGTGAGGGATTGTGAAGAAGGAATCTTTCCAGTGTTTAGTCATTTCGGAAACAGGTTTTAGGAAACGAGTTTGGCTTGTAGTAATAAGTGAGAGATTGTGAAGAAGGAATCTTTCCAGTGTTTAGTCATTTCGGAAACAGATTTTGGGAAACGAGTTTGGCTTGTAGTAATAAGTGAGGGATTGTGAAGAAGGAATCTTTCCAGTGTTTAGTCATTTCGAAAACAGGTTTTGGGAAACGAGTTTGGCTTGTAGTAATAAGCGAGGGATTGTGAAGAAGGAATCTCTCCAGTGTTTAGTCATTTCAGAAACAAATTTTAGTAATAAGTGAGGGATTGTGAAGAATCTATAAATAGGGAATGAGTGAAAACATAACACTTACAATCTCACAATATTTGTTTGCACCCAACTACTTGATCCAAGTTATTCACCAAAAATGTCGATCCGATCTTCTTCATACAGCCACGATGAAGACATTGTCTTGGGTCGAGCTTATATAGAAATCTCTCAGGACCCAAAGATTGGAAATTACCAATCAGCCGACACAATGTGGAAACGTGTTGAATCATCATTCAAAAGAGATAAGAGCGAGCATTGGGAAGATCGTTCACTAAGATCTCTACAAGCCCGAGTTCAAACGATTGAGAAAGCAGCAAACAAAATGCATGCTTGCATTCGAGCAATTAACGACAGGCACCAAAGTGGAGCTTCAAATGAAGATATCGTGAGTATTATAATTTTTCAAATTTATTTTTCCAGATTAAATTAAATGTTTTCTTTCTTTTAGCTGCGTGAAGCTAGGATTTTATTCATGGAGAATCCGAACTATAAATCTGGGTGGAAGTTTGATCATGTTTGGAATACTATCAAGGATTTTGAAAAATTTAAGGATGGAAATAGCTCCAAAAGACAGTTTCCTGCACATATCTCTTCCGAGTCGGATTATCCAACTTCCGAAGGGCAAGCTTCTCTAGGTATCTCGTGCTCTCCTATAAATTTAAATGATGATTTTAATGCTAGTGGTGGGTCTCTATCTGAACGACCAATCGGGATGAAAAAAGCTAAACTGAAAAAAAAAGATGACTCTACTTTAGCTTTTGCTAATATGGTGCAAGAGCAAAACAAACAACTTGTTGAAGAGGCGCAGTTGTCAAGAGCCAAACTTAAAGAACATTTGGTCGAGACTCGTGCAATCAGACAAACAAGAAGAGACGATAAATTTTTATTTCAAGATGAGAGTTCCATAACAGATCCTAACCTTCTTGCATATGTTCGAGCTGAAAAGACACGTATTTTACAAAAAAGAGCTCAATAAAGAGATGAATCTGCACCATTTACATCTGCTACATTTGATGGATATTTCAACAATATTGGAGGATCTGGTTCCGGGCTACCAGATTATTAATAAATATCGACTAGTTGTTTTTGCTATTTCGTTGCGTATTAATGTTTAAGTATTTGAATGTATTTCTATTTCATGAGTTGCATTGTGTTTTGTTTTTATTATTGTAATGTTGTTTTTTAATATTTCATGTAATATTATTGTTTTAAAAATTTTAATGTTTTTATGTCAATGCTTATTTAATTTTTTAGATTTAAATTAATTTATAAAATATAATAAATTAAAGTTTTAATACAAAAATTAAATATTACAAATGATATTAAATTTCTATGCATTTTAATTAATCATACATTAATTTTTTAATGAAATAATAATATAATACAATTATTATAAAAATAAATGATATTAACTATCTATTCAATTTTATTTAATCACACATTTCTTTTAATTTATAATATATATATATATATATATATATATATATATATATATATAGAGGAGGGATCATGTAAAAAAAAATTCCCACGTGAGAAAAAAGAATGAATCATGTCCATCAGATCTAAAAAAATCAATGGTTGATATTGAATCAAGCAACAACTAAAATGCAATCAAGCAACAAAATAATCAAGCAACAACTAAAGCACAATCAAGCAACATTGCAATCAAGCAACGACCTGAATACAATCAAGCAATGCCGTGAATGCAATCAAGCATCTTTCTCACTTTCTCACGTTAAGAGTTTTCTCACTGGATCCACTCCCTATATATATATATATATATATATTACAAACAAATAAATAAAGAGAGAAAAAAAATAAAAAAAGCAAGATTTGTAAAATTGTAAATGCTTAAGGACTAATGTGCAAATAAAAAAACATTTTGCAGTCCTCCACGGTAACGACGCATATTTGCGTCGAAACATGAGAGAAAAACTGCAATTTGCGTTTTGGGTTGCGTTTTCCAGTTAGGTTGGAGAGATTTTGGGTTTGGGGATGGGTTTTGCATGGTCTTACTATATATATTGATAGATTTTAGCTTCACATTTTTCTTGAGAATTCTTGTATAATCTTCAGCCCTCCGCCGCTCGCCACCGCCCCACCCTCCACTGACAACCATTTTCTTGATTCATTTCTCCCCACCCTGCACGCCATCGCCCCCCTCCGTTGCTACGCCGCATAGGCTCGTCACTTCTTCGGGCACATTATCGTCTTCTTGATTCAATTTAACCCCACCCTG
>JAPKLW010000301.1:511322-526143 GCA_026898455.1 Plectranthus barbatus
TCAGGTGACATTATCATTTTATTTGATCGTTTTGTTTCACCCTAAAGTTCTGATAGATTGTCCCACCTATTCTCATCTTGTAAAGTCAGTCTTGTGTTTCTAATACATAGAGCCTTGTATAGTAAGAAATGGTATACTGAAACTCTTGATTAGCACAAATTATTTATGGTGTATACACAAATGTTGTATTATATGATGATTGTATATGTACTATATATTATAATTCAGATAAAGATTTTGATGCTTTCCTTTATCAATTGTTGGCTTTCTTATATCAGTACATGGTAGTTTTAATTTGTTTCTGGAAAAAGAATATAGATCCTACTACTTCTGGGTGATACATTAAAGCTGGGGGAATCAAGTAGACTTAACTGCAATATTATACCCTCTAAAAAATCTTTATTTTGAAGCAGAAAAATCACATTATTGAGAGGCTTAAATATACTATTGATTATGATATGCCAAAATAAATTTGATTAAATTCATTGAAATACATGGTCAACCATTGAAGAAGGAATACTACATTGTTCAACGATATTATAAGTAACTTACCTGCTTCAACATTATCTTTCCTTTCGGAGATGAGAAATTAATTGTTTATGTGATTCTTTTGAAATATTTCTGCAGAATGGATCTGATTAGGAAGTTGGTGCAATCCATGAGGAATCCAGTGGTGCCTCAGGAAAGGCCAAAGGGTCGTCATTAATATTCTACCAGAAAATGTCTCACGTCAACCCCCGTTTCCAAATTGGAACCGGGTGAGACCCAATTATTTAATAGATGTACAACTTCCTGGTGATATGTCTGAAGAAGTCCGAAGGGAAATGCTGGATTGTTTTAATATGCCCCACGTATATATACGTGAGGCTCCTGACCAAGGACTACGAGTAATGCCACCACCTCCTAATGACTGGTTCTATCGGGGTCTGTGCCTGTTGATTGGTATTGGGTTGACTGCGGTCATAACAGGCCACACGATCCCAGCGGCGCTAATAAAGGAGGAAATGACGGATTGGCTCAAGCAGGGTGTGCAGGCCTTGAAAGAAGAGTCGATCAATTACTTACGAAGGCAGATACAGAGGTTCTAAATAGGTGTAGATGTTGCAAAGTAGTGAGGAGCATTAGCGATTAGCGATATTACAGTTGTATCTACTACATCAAACTTTATTTTGCAAAAGATACCTGTGAATAGACAATTTTTTCGAGTTGAATGTGTCTGACTTCTTCTTAATAGATTCTGGTTTTGCCTACCTCTTATCTCTGTCAGACTCAATCTGGAGCTAACAAGATTGTCACTGTCTAGAGAACACTTTTAGCTTACAGCTTCAATATTACTCACTGAAGAAAAGATGGGTTTCTAATAAAGTCCTGATGCTCACATCTTTTTACTAATTATAGATCACTTGATGTTGAAAAGTTTGTTTCTGATTCATTTTTTTTTTTACTTCAATGGGCATGTTGAGCCTTGTGGTCTTTCTGAAAAGGTTAGTTCTGAGTGTTCGAAGTTTTATTCCCTGTACTTTTGAACTTTTACCACTTTTAATGTTGAATTGTTACTTCTGCATTGGTCCAGGACTCCAAAATGTTAATGATGGATCAATTTTAGATACAGTTGAGTATTTGGCATGTATGACAAGAAAGAACTTGGGAAAAGAATAAAAATATAAGATAAAATTATCTGATGGAAAATTTTTAGAATAGAATTCACGAAACGAATTAAAATATAAGATAGAATTATTGATGGAAATTTTTTGGGATAAAATTTTATTTTCCCTTAATAACAATATACCGAAATTTTGGTATTTTTTTATATTTTGTTTTGTACGATATGTACATAATTTAAATATCGGTACGTGTGTAAATTTTGAAGAAATTCAAAACCCCAAAGCCACTCTCGCCTATCTCCCTTCCCCAGATATTCCGCCGCCCTCCTCCTGCCTGTCAATCTGCTGTTCGCCGTGGTCCATCTCTTTTCCGCCGCCGCCTTTCCGGCCATTCTGCCGCCAATATTTTTCCCGGCCGTCGACCACCACCGATTACTTGAAGATTGCTTTAAGTTTGGTTTAATTTTGCAGATAACTGTTAGTTTTTTGCTCGTTTATTTCAATTTATATGCTTTTTAAATTTATGCTCGACCCCTGATACCATTGTTATCGGTTCCCCCAAAACATCAAACTCAAAATAAATTATACTTCCTCCGTTCCGTTTTTCTGTTTTGTGTGATAAATATAGGAGTGAGGAATAAAGATGGTGGCCGGACTTATAATTTTTAACAGTTTGCTCGTTTTGTTTGTTGCAGAAGGAATGATTACCAGGATTTTATCGGATTCTGTTATGGTGAATTTAACATGGTGGGTTTTGGGTGAAGAAATTTCATCTTTAATGACAAGGAAAAAAATAAGAGCAGACAATGTATGTTTACTGGTCCTTTGGTATTTGGAATAAATTAATTGGTAGCATTCATTTATGATGATTGAATTTGTGATTAACCCCAACACTCTGAAAGCTTTTAATTTAGTTTTTTATATCAATAGGGAGAGGACTTGATCAGCCAACTGCCAGATGATGTTCTGGTTTTAATTATTGCTCGTATTCCTACAAAAACTGCTGTAACCACGAGTGTTTTGTCAAAGAGGTGGAGGAATCTTTATAAATCTTTGTCTACCATTAAACTCTATTGCACCGATCTAATGGGACGATGTCCTTGTCCTCATGGTTATCTACATTTTGATATAAGTGGATTTGAGATGATTCATAATTTCTTTTTGGTAGCAGCCAATTGGATGAAACCCAAGGATAAGCGATTTGAGCAATGTCTTTATTACATGGGAAATTCCAACGTTGAGAAACTCAAACTCTCTTTTCATATATGTAAGTGCAGCATTTACCAACCATTGACTAGTTTCTCATGTGACCTTGTTTCCGAAATCCCCACCTTGAAATACCTTAAACTGGCTTGGTGCATCGCTGAGCAGCCGGGATTGAAAAGCAAATGGAAGTCCCTCACAACTGTCACTGTCATATTGTACACTAGTTCCTGGTTTCTGTGAATGCATTTTATCAAACTGTTTGAACCTCGAATCACTGTTAATTCACTATTGTCATTGTCCTCCGAAGTTATGCATTCGGGGTCCGAGCCTCCAGTTGAAGACTCTGAGTATAACCGATTCTAAAAATTTAGAGGAGATAGAGCTGCACGCCAGCAATCTCTTTAAGATTGAGTATAGAGACCGCAAAATGGTTAACTTGGTGCTTGATCATGTGCCTAAGCTAGAAATTATGTTTATGTCTTTTTCACCTTTTTCTGGACAATGGATCAATATGATGACTTACATTTTCGGAGAATTCGCCAAATATGTTCCCAACCTCAGATTCTTAACGTTTGCCACAAAACCTGATTTCAATCAGGTATCCATCCATACCATACCATACCATAAACCACTTACTTTGATAACGATTTGTGATACTAATACTACATTGTTCTTGTTTTTTTTTTAGGGTATGTTGATTGGAAGGTCAAGATTTCGGGAGCTTAGAGTACTACGTATGACTTTGAATTGGATACCAACACCAATCAATCTGCTGGAGCTGATACCCTATCTTGAGAGCTTCCCAGTCCTTGAGGAATTGCAATTGAATGTGAGTTTGATTTTCTTTATATATTTTGTAGAGAGAGAGAGAGATTGTGATGAATTTGTGTGGCGTGCGTGCAGTTAACCCGGTTGGTTAGAGAGGAGGTTTGTGCAGTGAATGTGATTAATGAAGTGATTGAGTTGAGGACACTGGAGAAAGTGGAGATAAATGGGTTCCAAGGATCGAGCAATGAGATGGAGTTTGTGGTCTACATCCTCAAAAATGCTCCCTCCCTCCTCCAAATGTGTATTATTATTAAATACTGGAAGGAATACTTTGGAGCTGAACAATGGAGAGAACGTACCTGGTATGCAGGCACTTGTGAAAACAATATCAAGCAAAATTTGCTAGGCCAGGCTCTTTCTCCAACTGCAGAATTGATTATTCAACGTCAATTACTCTGATTTTTTTTTGGTATGCAATGGAGTGTTAATAGTTATTTGTTTATATTATAAATTAAATGTTTGCACGCACATGCCAATAACCAAGAAACATCACGCTGTATCCTCGACTTCTAAGGAGACAGGAAACCAAGTCTGGTTGATGAACCACGGCTGCCTGACCAGAGCGTGATTAACAGCTTCTGGCAGCCTTGTGCGGCTGGTGCAGTAGAGGATCGTTCTTGGCTGGCCTCGCCCAGCCAAGATGGTCTGGCAGCTGTCTGACAGACTCTTCATCTTTTTCTTCTGTAACGCCCCCAACTGACCTTCCCAACTTTGGGGCACGCTACAGTCGTGGTCGATGATTTTCAAGTATTTTCATAAATTAAAACAGCGGAAGATTTATCATAATTCAAAAGAGCAATAAGAAATAACGTTTAAACACATTAAAAGGTAATAATGTAAGGAGTTAAACATTTGTTCACAAAGTATTCAAAATACGGGAAGGATAAAGTTCAGAGAGCGGTGCAGCAGTGTGTGCAGCGTAGTGGAGATATGCATATGAAGATGCATATCTCAGGATCTTTCAAATTCTGTAAAATCCTTGTTGCGTCTGTTTACACCCCACACTTCCATCCTCGCTGCTTAACCTGCGTATTTTAGAAATAATACGAGGGGCTGAGTACAATTGTACCCCGTTGAAACATGCCCGAAAAATACATTTTAAGTAAGAATGCTATGCAACTCACACAGATAAACACGGGGTTTTGTTGAAAGAAACCGTGTTATCTAAAATATTTTATTTGCACGTGCTAACTAAAATGTTAACATATCTGTTTTAACGTTGTGTAACTGGAAGTTGGCCTACTTCCAAGTTACGATGTACAGTTGGAAATGGTAGAACCATTTTATCCACTATCACCAATTTGTGCACAAGGTCTCAGTATCACACAGCGTTGAGACACGATCGATTTTGTTCATAAGTCATCATAGAGCTTGCTAACTCTAGATGTTAGGCTTGCTAACCTTTTATTTCACAGAAGCTCAAGTACCATTTAGGTCTTGGTTCTCATCTCTCTGTTGATAGGAATCAATCAGAGGAACAGATATGCAACACAAATATTTTATGCATAGCAATCAGTTAAAACGAAACATTTTCTCACACATTTTGAAAACTGAGCGCAAAGCTCGAAAGCATTTTATTTTATACTGAAAATAGTCCCCACCTGTGTTATGCTTACGGTATAAAAGACGGTCTTGTTATTCGTGCAGACTGAGCTGTGTTCCCTTTAACTTTAAATCCCCTTCAAAATAATCACAATATATACAACTAATTAGGATGGATAGTCTAAGTATTCCTATCAACCTTAACTGATAATACTAGACGAAATTAGGACCTAGGACCGACATCTAACCAACAACTTTCGATCATTCAACTTGAACCCACTTCGCATAATCCAACTTCCAACTAAATAAATTCACAATTTAAATTCCAATAGCCAAATCATGTCTCGACTTTATTTAAATTGAACTAATCAAATCCCGACTCTCGATTTCATAAACCAACATCTTGTCATACTCTTAACATGCTACTCCAATCATATATTAAATTAGACAATAAAATAACTCGAATCGGATCAACTCAAACTAAACGTAACTTAATCCCAAAATCTTAATTTAAATAACAACTAAAGTAAATAATTTAAATAATTAAACAATTATATATATATATATATATATCCATCCATTGAAATATAATAATAGTATAACAATAGTAATAATATAATAATATCAACATAAAATATAATAACAATATATCAACAATAAGAATATAATAATAATAATAACAACTTAAAGTATATATATATATATTTATATACATCTATATATTCACATGGATATAGAGAAAGAATGTGAAATACTAATATATATATATACAGTTATATATATATATGTTCAGTAGATAGAGAAAATGAAAATTTTCTTTTCCAAACATCACCTACGTATATATATATACACACATATATATAGATCAGAAATATCCCAGCAGCTCCGATGATCGGCCGTGCCGGCTGCCGCCATCCTCCCCCGGACAGACCAACACGGCGGTCCATATCGCCGGAGAACTGCAACATGGCCGCACGAACGAGCAGGAAGAAAAAAAAAATAATGGAAATCTCTCCGCCTGTTCCGACGACTCTAACACCCCCGACTCAATAAAAACACATTCCTAAGCATGCTAGGACCTCAAAAACACGTAGTTCATGCTCTGAAACTAAAGAAATTCGCCGGAAAAGCTTCAAGAAAATCTCACCGGAATTAATGGAGTTGGTGGCGGCGGGTTTGACTTTCCGGCGACGGAAATGGTGATCCAAACACACCAAAATACTCCTAAAAATATGGAGAACACGATTACGAAGTCAAATCGATGATCCATTGTCGTTTGAATTAAGTTACGGAATTAAAAATAAAATTCGCCGGCTTACCGGCGGGCTCTGAACATGGGGCCGTAACTTACTCTTTTCTTAACGGATTTGGGAGATTCAAAAATCCACGTGAAGCTTGAAACACGATCTTTCTTCGACCTTTAGAAATCGAGACCAGATTCTCGCTCGTTAGGTTGGAAAACACGAAGGAACAGAAGGGGCTGGGGTAGATTTACGGAGTCGGAAATGCTTACCAACAGTCTCTGTAAATGGAGGCGTATCTCCCTCGTTTCTCAACCTCACGGCGCCTACTTTAGCTCGAAACGAAGCTTGAAGGAAGAGATTTCCGATGGTGGTGGTTTCTCGGTCTGGTCTGGTCGGAATCAGCCGGAATGTCGCCGACAAGATGGGTGGGGCGAAGGGTTTGGGCTGGGAAGGGGGGTGGTTCAACTCTTGTGACGGCTAACCTTCACGAGCTTGTAACTTGCTCGATACTCAACGGCAGGGGGTGTACTATAGCTTCCCGGAATCCTTGAAGAACAAGGTAGAAATAGGTAGTGATGGTTTCTCCGGTGGTGGCTCGTGGCGGCTGGAAAAGAAGAGAGAAGGTGGCAGCGATGGTGGTGTGGGGAGGGGGTTACGGTGGTGGTTGGAGAAGAAATGGATGACTTTTATAAACAATTTCATTACCGACACTTCAATTATTTCACACTACAACTCACCATCCATACACCGACACTTAAAAAAAATAATTATATATTTTCTTTTTAAGTTTAAATTTTAATATATATTCCCCACCTCCACTTGAGTACAATTTCTTCCGATAACTCGTCTTAACGAGTTTGAAAAAAATAACAAATTATATGGAAATGCTCCTCTCGACGAGCTCGTCTTGCTCATAAAATTTCATAATTTTTGGAGACAAAAATTATTCCGTTTTCTATTTAATTCACCATTTAATTAAAAATCATTCGGACCTCGGAAAAATATTCCGACAATTACATATACTTCCATATAATATTTCCAAGCATTCCCTAGCTCGGTTTTAGAATCGGACTCCCTGAGTGTAAGATGTGAATTAAATCACATTTATTAATATTCCGATTTATTTCTCGTTACACTCGTCCTTCTTTTAAAAATGGTGACTTCACGGTCACTTATGTTTTCTCGAAACGATCCCATTGGTATATTATAAGCAAAATTCTGACCCTGATATTTCATCGGGTGTTTAATTTCTTCTCATAAGCAAATAAATAATAATTTACTAAAATAAATATTCTTTTATTCAATTAATTAAGCATAAACTCGCTTAATTAAATACGGGGACCTTCAAAAACACTTTATCACCAATTTCAAACTATAGCTCAACCCTCCTGGAATCAGCATAGGACTTCTGCCTACTCTGAGCCTCCTTTATTTTGTCTCGAATCTGACGGACAATTTCAATAATTTCACTAATAGCGTCAGGCCCGATAACCTTCCTTTCTCCTACCTCATCCCAATACAGAGGCGAACGCACTTCCTTCCGTATAGAGCTTCATAAGGAGCCATTCCAATTGTTGCCTGATAACTGTTATTATACGCAAACTCAATCAAAGGCAATATCGGCTCCTAACTATTTCCCCGATCTAAAATAACTGCTCTCAGCATATCCTCGAGAGTTTGAATTGTTCTCTCGGATTGTCCGTCCGATTGTGGATGAAACGCCGTACTGAAATTTAGGCGAGTTCCCAACTCTTGTTGCAAGCCCTCATTTCACGAGTAAGTAATGTTTCTCTTCCATGAATTCATCAACAAAACTCCAAATATTCTTCTGCTTCAAGACTAGGTTGTCTCAGTCCTGAATCTGTCAGATATCCTCAGGTAAACTAAAATGAAACTCCAGTTCATGACAAACATAACTTAATCTGATGTTTTTTTTTTTTTTTCTAAAATAAAATGAAGCCTGCAATACTCTTTCATTATGAAATGTTTAGGTTGCTAAAAATATTTGGTTAGCAGATTATGTTGTTCTAATCTAACAGAAATAATACAACATCAGTTCACCTGTCATTTAGTGGCACTAGTGGCGGCAATATATGCAACTAGCAATGTAGAGCGCAGCTTCTCAAATGAAATAATGCAGAAAGTATATTTAACCCCAGCCCATCTCTTTCTGTCAAGGGGAAACATGTATCCTATTAACTAATTAACTAACTGAGAGGCTTCTTCTCTATTTGCATGTTGGTCCCTGGTCTGGCCATGTAAAGCTCAAGCTCATTAGTGATCATAATTTCCCATTAATATCCACCTAGTTCTCATATTTCAATACACCACAAGATCATAAGTTGACAAGAAGCAAACTAGAGAATAGGGAGTTGCAATAGTCGACCAATATCTAAGAAAGGGAAGCAAATTATGCTTCTCGATAGGCCCGAAATCTTTACCAGATATTTGGATCGGAGCAAGGGATACAGATCAGAAGATCAGATCTTGAAGATATTCTTTCTCTCTCTTTCTCTTATTTTTGATTTTATTATTGATAAAATCAGAGATTTAATTTTGATCTTTTGAGGATTGAATCTTATTGTGCAAGAAGGACAAAATTATGGATTTGATCTTTAATCCTTCTTGTGCAATAAAATTCATCTAGGTATTCCACAAACTTTCTTATGTATTCAATAGACATAGCAATTAGTTTTTATGATATCTAATATTCGGCATTAGCAATCGGATTATGCGATTCACTTTGCTAGTAAAAATCCCTTCATTATTCCAAATAGAGTCGTCCGAGATAACTTGAGCAGACGCAGGATGAAACAAACCCAAAAGAAAACCATCGCGAAGGGCGGTGCTACGAGTTTGGCAGGAGAGAAGTCCGTGCAGCCTGAAAATCAGCGAGTAGAGGAGACCCCTCGTATGGAGCAGGTCGAGGTGGAGGCATATGAGGCCCCTGACTCCCTACTTACTCGCAAGCGCAAATGGGACAAAAGAAGAAAGCCCCCAAGCCCAGTGAGCGGGACATTCACAACCTTACCTAGGAGACCAGGACCCGCGCCATTGTGACGGCTACTGATACTCGATTTTTTTTTTAATTTGCAAAGCAGAGTTAAACAAGTACAAAAACAAAAATAACATGAAATTCGAAAAGAAAACAAGTGAACGTTGGGTTACCTCCCAACAAGTGCTTTATTTAACACCGCAGTTCGACGATACCTCGATTCAGTACCAAGGGGGTCGAGTCCAGACTCTTCGTCCCTTGGCATCCACTATATAAACTCGACGCTCCTTAATTACAATGGTGAGTTCATAAGAAGATGGTGTAATTGATGATTTTGCCATCTCGCTTCCGCGCTGCCACTGGATGGCAACAACTTCCACTTTCTTAGTGTCATATTCTTCAGCATCCTCGACTTCAGCAGTGGAGATCCGGTTGTACTTCGCCTTCTTCTTGCCATTGTCGATTACAAATGTGATCTTCTCATCGTTATCTCGGAGTGTGATCTCGCCATTCTGACAGTTGATCAGAGCCACATTGGTGTCCAAGAATTCACGCCTCATAATCATGGGCAAGTTTTTGTCCTCCTTCATCTCGTGCACCACGAAATCTGTAGGGAAAATAAGATGGCTCACCCGAATGAGCACATCTTCAAGTATACCTTTCAGGCACGACACAGATCTGTCCGCCATCAGCAGTGAAATCGTCATGACCTCATCTTTCCAATGTTGAGACGCTTGTAGATCGAGTAAGGCATCAGGTTAATACTGGCTCCTATATCACACAGTACTCTCGATGGAACGTGCATCCCCCGATCTTAACTGGGATAGAGAAGCATCCAGGATCGCTTCACTTGATGGGCACCTGCTTTTGCAGTAGCAGGTTGCACTGCTCGTGGATCTTGACTGTCTCGTTCTCCACAAACTGCTTCTTTCCTCTTATTATTTTCCGGAGGTATTTCATGTACCTCGAATTTTCCTTCAATTCCTCGATCAACGAAATTTTGATACCGACCTTTCTCAAGTTCTCCATGAATCGGTTAAACTTAGAATCTTTTTTCTATTTTATGAACCGATGTGGGAAAGGCATAGGACTGACCAATTCTTCTCGTTGCTTCGAATTCTCGCCCGTAAGGGGCCTCAATATCGGTCAATTCTTGTCCAAGTAGACCGCCGTAGGGTTGCTACTTGCGCGTCGATCAATGCAAGGGGGCATCGGTCGTTGTGAGCTCCTCAATGCCTCCTGCATCGAGTATTCTCCATTGCTCGACTTAATCTCACATCGATCGATGCGAGTGGTGCGTCAGTCGACACAAAGGCATCTTTCGCGAGATTCTCCTCTGTTTCTTCCTCAAAGTCATCTGAAATCATCACAGGACCCTTGTACTTGTCCCAGACCTCAGTGTGATCGCCTTGTCTTCTGATTCTTTGGGTTCACCTTAGTAGTACCCGGAAGTTTCCCTTGCTTGTGTTGGACTCTATTGGTGTTGGCAATATGGCTAACCTTCGTCTCTATCATTTGCAAGTCTTTGCCAACACCATCCATCTTCGAGTGCACCCCCGTTACCTCTTGCTCCAGCTTTCTGAATCTATAATATGAGGTCTTGATGAATTTGGCCAACAGATCGCCCAGGTTGTCCTTTTTCTTTTCCACCACTTCTTCGTTCTGAACATCGAATCCAAGTGGTGGGAATTCTTCGCCCTCTGGATTAGCATAAGAGAATCCTGGGTGAGGTTTCGGTGGGTACTGCTGGTAGCCACATCCTCTATGTGATTCTGGTATGAGTACCCTCCCTTGTTCACATAATTTACATCAGTAGGGGTTTCGGGTTGCACCTGTGCAACAACAGCAGTTGAACCCCCTGCAAATAGTTTCTCAACATCTCCTCGGAGCTTTTCTAGCTTCTTTTTCACAGTGTCGTCCCCATCTTCCTTTTCCACTGCCTTTACTTGTACTCTCGTCGGATTTGCCCATTTCTGAGCGCGCAGGGCCATTTTCTTGAACAGTTTCAATGCATTGTTTGCGGATTTACTCATGACAGATCCTTCGGATGTATTATCCACGGACTCGTGCGTTCTCTCATTCACCCCCTGTAAAAGATGAGGGCCTACTCCTCTGTATCAACTCCATACCCGGGGCAACTCCTTAGCAGCTCATTAAACCAAGTCCACGCTTCATACAACGATTCATCCATCTTCTGGTGGAACTGTAAGATCTCCATTTTCTTCTTGATAATGACTAATGGTGGGAAGAAATTCGACAGGAATTCCGCTCTGAGTTCATCCCATGTCCTAATCATGCTGCAGTCCAGACCTGTGAACCATGCTCGAGCTTGATTCCTCAGTGAGAATGGGAATAGACGCAGTCGGATCACATCCTGGCTCACCCCATTCTTTTTGACGGTGTCACACACCTCCACGAACATCCTTAGGTGTGTGTAAGGGTCCTGCACAACTCTGCCTCCGAACTAGTTCTGCCTAACCATCTGAATCAACCCGATTTTGAGTTCAAAATTATTGGCGTTGATGCCAATATTGAATCCCTAAAAATCGGGTTGTGGTTTATGTCTCCTGACCATGCATTTGGATCGTCGTCAATAGAGTCCTCGAGGCACATTCTCTCCCTTTTTTGTTCCAATTGCCTTCTCCGTGCAGCCTCTTTGTCAGCAGCCTCTTTTTCATTTTTTTCTGAAGGACGGATCCATTTGATGACTTACATTTTCGGAGAATTCGCCAAATGTGTTCCCAACCTCAGATTCTTAACGTTTGCCACAATACCTGATTTCAATCAGGTATCCATCCATACCACACCATACCATACCATAAACCACTTACTTTGATAACGATTTGTGATACTAATACTACATTGTTTTCTTTTTCTCTTTAGGGTATGTTGATTGGAAGATCAAGATTTCGGGAGCTTAGAGGCCTACATATGACTTTGAATTGGATACCAACACCAATCAATCTGCTGGAGCTGATACCCTATCTTGAGAGCTTCCCAGTCCTTGAGGAATTGCAACTGAATGTGAGTTTGATTTTCTTTATATATTTTGTAGAGAGAGAGGGAGATTGTGATGAATTTGTGTGGCATGCGTGTAGTTAACCCGACTGGTTAGAGAGGAGGTTGGTGCAGTGAATGGGAGTAATAAAATGATTGAGTTTAGGAGACTGAAGAAAGTGGAGATAAATGGGTTTCAAGGATCGAGCAATGAGATGGAGTTTGTGGGGTACATCCTCAAAAATGCTCCCTCCCTCCTGCAAATGTGTATTATTATTCGATACTGGAAGGTATACTTTGGAGCTGAACAATGGAGAGAAGGTACATATTATGCAGGCCCTTGTGAAAACAATATCAAGCAAAATTTGCAAGGCCAGGCTCTTTCTCCAACTGCACAATTGATTATTCAACGTCACTTAGTCTGATTTTTTTTGGTTTGGATTTCTTGCTCTTTTATTTATGCAGTGGAGTGTTAATAGTTACTCCCTCCGTCCCATTTTAATAGTCCCCTTTCTTTTCGGCACCGAAATTAAGAGTTGTGAGTGTAGAATGAGTTAGTGGAATGAATATTTTATTGTTGTAAGTGAAAAATTTGCCATTTTTGGAAAGGGGCCAATTTAATTGGGACGCCAAATTCGATAAGTGGGCCTATTCTAGCGGGACGGAGGGAGTACTTGTTTATATTATAAATTAAATGTTTGCACACAATTTTGAAAATTTTAGCTGTGGGCGCCATTTCTTTGAGCAATTTTGCATTGGAAATCGTGTGGAGTTTTAAAAAAAAATTGGAAATTTTGGTGCAATTTCAAAATTTTGAATTTGTAATTGGACTAACATATTTTTTGGGAGCCAAGTTTTGTGTTGGAAATTGTGTATAGTTTTCAAAAAAATTTGCATATTGGATTGGGCTCACACAATTTTTGGGTCGGACAATTTTTTTTTCCATTTGCACGTGCATGATTTGGTGGCGGGTTTTTGGGCTTGTGAACAGTGTTTTTTATTTCCATTTTCCTCCGTCTCACCAGAATACGCCCACTTACCGAATTTGGCGTCCCAATTAAATTGGCTCCTTTAAAAAAATAGCAACTTTTTTCACTCACAACAATAAAATATTCATTCCACTAACTCATTCTACACCCACAACTCTTAATTTCCGTGCCGAAAAGAAAGGGGCCTATTAAAATGGGACGGAGGGAGTATTATAGATAGATTAGTAATACACCCGCGCGATGCGTGACCAAATTCGTATTTCTAATATTAAAATATAATTAAGATTTTATATATTTTTTAGACATATATAAAATATTTATACATCGATAATAATTATTTTTTTGTCATCCAAAGTTATATACTCCCTCCGTCCCATTTTAATAGTCTCATTTCCTATTTTCGTGTGTCCCACTTTAATAGTCTCGTTTCTAAAAATGGTAAATTTTTCACACTCAACAATAAAATATTAATTCCACTCAACTCATTCTACATTCACATGCATTGGTTATTGTGCCAAAAGTAAATGAGACTATTAATGTGGGACGGAGGGAGTATACAAATATCAATTACATATATAAATTTTAACTAAATTAAAAAAAATTAATGTATTTGATAAAAGTCAAACGAGTGGAGTAAGCCCAAAAGTTATAAAATCAAGGCAAAAACTTGCGTTGGGCAGACCTAAACGATTTAAGCGGGTTTTATTCTACCCAAATGGGTTGACCCATCCCAAATAGGGTTTATTAATCCTAATTAGAATATATTATATGAGTTCGGGCTTGGGTTAATGGATAAAATCCGCTTAAATCGTTTAGGTCTGCCTAACCCAAGATCTTCTCTAAAATCAATATTCGAGAATAAATATGGTACTGAGAAAATAATTAAAATATAAAAGGATTAAGAGGACGAAGGAGAGTGATTAAAGAAAAAAAACTTATGAGGAAGAGTTACTCTTGCTTTATAATTACTAAAAATAAAAGAAAAAGAGTTACTACCTCCGTCCCGGGTCTCTTGAGACGTTTGACCCGGCACGGAGGTTAAGAAAAAGTGATGAGAAGTTAGTGAGGTTAGATTAGTAGGTTAATAATTAGGAGAGATAATGAAATATGAGATATTGGGGTAGGAGTATGGTAGGTTTAGTGAATAATTAATTAATAAAAATTTTCCAAAAAGGAAAACGTTGCAAGTGTTATAGGACGGACCAAAAAGTAAAATGTTGCGACTGTCCTGGGACGGAGGGAGTATAATATATACACAATATAAAAAATTAAATAAATTGTAAAGGAAACCAAAATAAAATATTCACAGAAACGTAAAATTGATGGTTGGAGATGGTGGTAAATAATATCTTCTGATATATTTTTCGATATAATAATAATAATAATAATAATAATAATAATAATAATAATAATAAT
>JAPKLW010000301.1:526153-548870 GCA_026898455.1 Plectranthus barbatus
ATAATAATAATAATAATAATAATAATAATAATAATAATAATAATAATAATAATAAATGGTATAAATCGTGGGATTATTCAAAATAAAGTCAAATCATTTAAAATATTGGATTGAAGAAATAGAATCCATAAATCCGGATCCCAACGGATCTGCAGAGAATGCATGCCCACGTGACTTTATCAAATCTCTATTATTAGTCGGTTTAATTATTCAATCAAGTTTTTAATAAAAAAATTTAAAATAAATAGTTTCATTGAGTTATGTAGTAGTATTTAATTTTGATGCCACAAAATCTGACATTTTATACCATGCGATACTATCACACCATTTTATTTAGTATTTTGCATAAGAAAATCAGGAATAAATATCATGCCAGAAGCTTACAACTTTCATTGATTTAAATAATATTTATAATTTTTACTATTTCACGGCCAGCCAGCTCCATGGCTACATCTTACAAGTTAAATAAGTTATATTATATTATTTGGATTCAATAATTATTATATTTACTTTAGCATCATGCTTGTCAAAAGAAGCAAGCTATTTTATAATATATTGTTTTCCAATTAAATGTCTATTATTTGCTTGTACTATATTTAAATTATGATTATTATGTTGCATATATATCATATACAAACTATAAATTTTATAATTAAGAAAATTCCCATCTTTTTATGGAGTAGATGATACTAAAAAAACATTTATCATTACCCTCTATCCCTAGCTACCATTATTCATTGAATCATTTACAATCTTTTATTTTATCACTTAATATGTTACTCTTATTTTTAATAATTAATATTTTTTTTAGCTCAATCGATGATACACTAGGTTTTAATATGATATTTTATAAGATAGCTCAAGAATTACAAATTAAAGAAAATAAAGGAAAATAATATTTGAAAGAATTGAAGTTAAGGTAAAAAAAAAAATTAAAAAAATTGAATCATTTACGTAAATTTTCTGGATCCGTCACTGATCACATCGTGTCCAACTCCGTTATATAATGATCTTTGAGTAATTACAAACAATTCAAAGTCAAAGATTTATAGAGTGTTACTAAAGTAAGAATTTATTACTTATCTTATCCCACATTCTTCTCGAAGTTGAAAATGTCCCACATCGAAAGTCACTTAGTTTGCCAAATTACCCCAACATGAATTAAGGTTTCTTGTTTGCTCGAAACCTTACAAAACTCCCCTACACTCCTTCTAGGAAACTGCAAATCACATGATCATTTGCAATAAACAAATCCTATTCCACATTCTTGATCTTGAGTAGTATCTCATGCAACCTCTCTATATAAACCTCCCAATTCCACCTCCATCAATCATCTCACAACTTTCTCACTCATCCCATCCATTCAACCAACCTTATATAGATATACATGCTCATGGCAATTAGGTTCCTAGCACTCTCTCTCCTCCTCCTCACCGTCGTCCGGGCCGAGCTCCCGGCCGCGGCGCCACGCCGGTCCAGGTCAAGGGCTAGGGCGTTTGTGGATCTACAATGTCAGACCACGCTCTACCCTGCATTATGCATGAGATATTTATCTCCCTACGTTGCTAACTTCAGCAAAACCCTAAGTCACAGGCAGCTAGCTCAAACGGCCCTCAAGGTCACTCTGTCCCGGGCCGAGTCGACGCGGGCCTACGTGACCGGGGTGGCGCAGAAGCTCAAGCGGGCCAGGGGTCCGGAAGCCCGGGCCGTGATGGAGTGTTTGGATCAGATCAATGATGGGGTGGATCAGCTGACGAACTGCATCAGAGAGGCGCAGCATATAAAGGAAGATGGGGAGAGCAGCGACTTCACGTGGCATGCAAGCAATGTGCAGACATGGATGAGCACTGCGTTGACGGATGCGAGCATGTGCATCGATGGGATTGCGGGCCGGGCCATAGGGGGGAAGACGAAGGCGTTGATCAAGGCCAGGGTGGTGAATCTTCAGCAGGTTACTAGCATTGCGCTTGCCTTGTTCAACAGATTTGCTGCAACGTTTAGGGCTGCACATGCCGCAAAACCCTGATCATGCATGCATCACTGTTAATTTGCTTTTGTTTATTAGATTTGATTTGATTTGTTTATTGATGATGGGAAATGATAATATTTGGGGAAATAATATGTAAATTGTATTTGAAGTTTTGGGATTTGTTACATTTGAACATAAATAAGTTGGGTATTCTTGTTTTGGCCAATCTAGAAACGGATGATGGCAGCAATAATAATAATAATAATAATAATAATAATAATAATAATAAGAGAGAGAGAGAGAGAGAGAGAGAGAGAGAGAGAGAGAGAGAGAGAGAGGGAGAGGTCGTTAAAAATAATAATAGGGGCAGGGCATGCATGTGCAGCAACACTGCCGCCAGCGCCGCCGTAGATCCGGAGGCGGTTGTGGTGGAATACTCCATCATGTCAATGCATCTTCTTGTTGACGCAAAGTGATTTCAGTTTTGTAAAAGTTTAAAATAATTATTAAAACAATAATAAATACTCATCCGTCCCATTTTAATAGGCCCATTTCTTTTCGGCACGAAAATTAAGAATTGTGAATGTAGAATTAGTTAGTGGAATGAATATTTGATTGTTGTATGTGAAAAAGTTGCCATTTTTTAAAAAGGGTCAATTTAATTGGGACACCAAATTCGGTAAGTAAGCCTATTCTAGCGGGACGGAGGGAGTACAATAAAACGCCATTGTTAAGTAGAGGATTTATTCTGATGAGATGTGTTAAGCAACTAATTTTTAAGGATAGATATTTTAGGATAGGAATTGTATTTTTATTTAGAGAGAATACAATACTTCCAAGTCCCAATCAACAATAAATCAAAATATTCATAGAAGTTAAAATAGTAACTTATTACATGAATAATAAAATCATTGGTAAGGTGAGTTCTAAATTATAATATATTATATTTATAATAAAAAAAAACAAAAAACAAATCAACTAGTAGAATTGATAAAAATATGACACGAACAAACAAAACAAATGCGAACCTTTTATTTGGTTGATGTTGCTGCTACCAGATATGAAAAAGGTTCAAGAAAAGAGCTGTTGCTGAAGAGTGAAAATTATACAAAACAAATGATGAAATTGAACTCAAAATTTGACCGCAGGTAGAAACTACAATTACAACAAGAACACAGCTGCAATCAACTAGTTGCAAATGCTGCTAATATCATATCATGGCTTCAACTCAGCCAAGGAAATACTTTTGGAGATGACGGCAGCCGCGCCGTGAGAACTTCAACTCCCGTATCTGTAACCTGCATAAATAATCATGTTCAAGTAAAGTGGTTTTTTATGTGTTCCCACTTTCCACAAGAGAATTGATGTAAAGCCATTGTTCACCAATTAAATCTGATGGAGCACAAAATATATTTGTATCGTTTAATCAAAAAGTTTTGAAGACAGATTTCAACAGAAAAGCTATTGAGGATTATATTCATAAAACACAGAAAATGAATATTACCAGAAGCGTGTGTTCAAATTGGGCACTGCGTTTGCCATCAGCAGTCACAGAAGTCCATCCATCAGGCCACATTCGATCGCGCCAACCACCTACCGAGAAAGTGGTTTTAGACGCACAGGGAGGGGATATATTATATAACACACATGCTCAAATGCATAGAATGACATCAGTTTAGCAACAAAATAACTACCTGCATTTATCATTGGTTCGATGGTAAATGTCTGCCCTGCCTTCATCACTCCAACAGCTTTATTTCCTGATCAAGGGTTGTTAAGGTCCTTTGGGAATGAAGTCACAAGTTCACACAGAAATACGAGGAGACCCATACACTTAGGGAAGAATCTTAGCAGAAATTTATCATGAAATCATTTATCTTAATCAACCATTTTTCCGAATATGGAAAATTCACCAAAACAATAACTTCACAGAGAAATGTGTGAAAATGGTGGCATTTCAATCTATCTCGAGGATACGCGCATAATGGGGTATATTTGGCATACAATGGAAGAGCTCACCAATACCATGACCACAATAAGATTTAACCTGTAGCATGAGACAAGACAGCATGAATATCAGGAATGCCAAAAGTTCAGAAAAAAAATGAATAGCAAACAAGAAAAGACAAACTCATTTACCACAGATAACCCAGACATAGAAGCATGCCGGTTAATGATCTCCCCAATTTCCCGAAAACGGACTCCAGGTTTAACTAGAGAGCAGAAATGGACCAAAATTGACAGTCAGTGGGCATGATTCAAGAGATGGACTTAGAGCAGAGACATGAACAGCAATACCAATTCCAAGCAGCAAGTAAAACCAAGACAAATTGAGTTCAAGTTAATGGATGTGCAACAGTTAGGAAGTAGCAGGAAAACAGAGAGATGCAGAATAATAGATTAATTAAGAAAAAGATAAGTGAATCATTGGATGAAAATGAAAGGATTTCACATTAATTATATAGAAGAAAAAATGCTTGAATGTGATTCACACAGGAAAAACACTCACCAGCTGCAATTGCTTTATCCAAGCACTCGTATGTACACTGAACCAGCCGCTTAGATGCTTCATCAACATTACCAACGAAGAAAGTTTCGTTCAAGTCACCTGCACAAATAAGTGAGAAAAACTTTAAGATCTCTACATTATGAGAGAAAGAATAACTATTAGTATTGACATGGCAATGACTGTCTTACCATGTACTCCTTTGTAGTACACAGTCACATCAACATTTACAATATCTCCATCCTCTAATTTCCTGAAAGGTAAAATTAGAAGCAAGTGAGATGGGACAATACTTAAATATCGTAATCCTTATGCACAATAAATAATAAAACATAAAAATTAAAAAATGTCCAGTGGTGGCACAGTAAATTTAAAGAAAACATTTGGATTCATGGGTGAATTGTCTTCTCCAAGATCACGATTTTATGTTATTCAGCAAGACTCAACATATGGGATATTCATGAGACCCCATGAGGCAGCAGCTCTGGTGAGTTTGCAGAGGTGAAATGCAGATTTAGTCCTCCATCAAATGCAATTAGGGTTTAGGCTACTAGGGTTTTGAATGGACTTTTTAAGCCTATGCTTTGAATTCTCTAGACAATTAAAGTAAGGTATTAACCCCAAACATTACACTCTTCCCTCTCTCAAAAAGAGATGCACAACAGAGAACAGAAAGCTGACTGTTCCACCTACATCCTCTCCTCTCTTCTTTTCGCTCCTTCCGCAACAGACAACTCCCTACTCTCCTCCAAATACAATCAGAGCAGATGGCAGCAGATCCATTTTTGTTACAATTTTTATGAGTAAATGAACCAGGAACATAGGTTTATTATTATTATAGTGAGGCTAACACCTTACGGTGCTATGAAGAAGTGCCGGGAGGCTTAATTCCATTAGTTAAAATCTTGACCCAAACCACTAATTTAGAGTCACATAGATGAGAGATGTGAACTAAATGGCAGTACAGAGGAAAACAAGTTATAACAATTAACAGCTATGCGCTATCATGATACATGATTGCTTGAGTTCACAGCAGACCTTGCATCAGGAATCCCATGGCAGATCACCTCATTTACTGACCTGAGATAAATAAGAGTTCATAGCTCGATGTAATTCAGGACCACGATGTAAGAATATAAAGAAAGAAAAATTCAAAAGTAAGAAATACCTACGTGCAGCAAGACTTTGGGAAAAAATGATAATTTAGAGGAGACGGATATCCTCCTGCAGGAAAAATAGGGCGATTACTGTAACATTATACCATGTAAAACATGTTCTACAGAAGAAGGAACAAATTAAGAAATGTGAAGCGTGCAAACAATACCCGCAGCAATTGTTGCCTCATGAACCACAGCATCAATTTCATCAGTAGTAATTCCAGGTCGTATAATTCGAGCAGCAGAATCTAAAACTTCCCTTCCTATCTGAGGGTAAGAAAGACATGTTTAGAAGGAGCTACATGTAAAATGCTGTAATATTCTACAGTAATCTTTAAATACAAAATGTACATCATAAGGTGATTTTCCATAAGATTAGAGGCCATTTAAAATAGAACTTCATCTTGTTATTTTACACATACATATTACCCAAGCTAGAAAAATTTTCCTGATTTTTCATGCCAAGGCGCGTAATGGAAATTTCTTCATTTTGCTGCGTTTCCCCCCTGACTTGTGTATTTTCAACCAGACAAAGATAATGTATAAAAGCACACCTTTCACTAAGAATAGAACAATAAAAAGGCTTACCCGGCAAGTTTCCCGCATTCTCTCAATTTGATCTTGAGTCTTGATCTTCATAACATTGAATAATGAGAAAGAATAGCATTCAATCACATCCAAGTTACAAAAAATAAAAGGTAAGACTGTTAAACAAACAAAACAAACACATAACTTGAGGAGTATTGACTACCTCAACAACATGTTGCAGATCACTGCTGAGCTCAATTTTTGGAATTCCCTGAAAAAGATTGAAAAAAAGATGTTCATGCATCTGATATGTGTAGGAGGTATTAACGGAATTGCAAAAATGTCTTCATTGACAATAAATTATCCGCATAATGAGAATCAATGCATTAGCAAAACAAGCCCATAAAATATTAGAAAATATAAGCATACTACTATAATGTAAGAACAGTAATAGATAAGAGAACATACATCAATCGCCCAGTCTGGTAGATCAATGTGTGCAGGTACTGCACGTTTCGGAGATATTGGATATGGTCTTAATGGTCTGGAATTTTTAAAAAAAAAGAAAAAAAAGTTAAAGTATAAAATCATCATAGTTAAAAAGTTATATATTTATTTATAATAATAATAATTATCATTACTAATATTATTTATTACTGTGCAAGTGATTATAAATGCTTGAGGAAATCAGGCAAGTTCAACTATCTAGCAAAACATGCCCCAGAGAGAGTAATACTCCAAGTATGACTATTCTAATAGTTCAGATATAACAACCCAATATAATTTAACCAAGTAACAATCCATGGTACCACAAAGTGTCCTACTTCAAATCCAACTACTCCAGGATAAAACCCCTACTTAAATAGAGAAAGTAGGAAACTCATGCAAAGAAGAGTCACAAAGAGAGTTCATAGGGAAGCCAGTTTTATCATTTCTCTAATAATTAATACGAGAGGACTTCAAACTCCCAACTGGAAAATAATGATCATCAAATAGTAAAACTCAAAGTGATGCTCAAGTATTCTGTCTTCTAAACATATTGCTAAATCCACATAAAGCAATGACGAAAACAAATACCCGGTCCAGTCAAAATGTGGAATTTTAGGTGTCCGAGCTTGTCCTTTCCTCATGCAGTAAAGCCAGACATCATTGGGCAGGCCTGAATTCTGTTCATTAGAATTCTCAGGTGCAGGGGAAGAAGATTTTGCCTTCGAGTGAACAGATTTATGAGAACTCCAGGATGCCTTGAAACAATCTTGAGAACTAAAAGAGGAAAATATTTATATCAAGTATAGAAATGAACTCTCGATATTCCCCATCAGGCATAATGAGTCAATAAAAACTAAACTCCAAAAACGCTATCAAACAACGAACCAGAAAGCAGCACCTTCCCGAGGAAGCTTTAGTTCTACGCATTTCGGGCATCTGCAAGCAGCAAGCATTACCATAAATATTACACTATCCGCAGTACGCCAACACAATTCTACAATATATACTCAATAACTGTATAACAATAACGACCAACATCAATCACCCCAAAAGCAATTAACCAATAAACCACAATTTCTCATGTACATCCAGATTTAAGAGTTCCAGTCTTGAACAAGATAATTGCGAGCGCGCAAACTCGCTCATACACACGGGGTACGACAAATACTACTTTAATACTGAGAAAAAAGAAAAACATACTGCAGATGAGCAGGTTTTCCACATTTGGCACATAACAAGGCTGCACTATCCACCGCATCCGATCCACCCGCCATCGTCCAACTGCATCAACCACAAATTCATCAGAGAAATAAAGAAACATACTCAGAGTCATCACCCATCGATTATCAAGTAAAACAAGTATAAATAATGTTTCACGAAACTTAACCTTCTGCGATTTGAATTTGAACGCGAATTTCGTAATTTTGCGGAATCGAAGAAGGCTAGGGTTTTCGGCAGAAGAAATGGAGCAATGGCGATGGAGGGTTTATAGCTTTATAATAATAATATGGTGAAACGGTTGTTTTGGTCAAATCAAAATATGTTGTACTCCCTCCGTCCCGGTCAAATTGTCCACATTTGACCGGGCACGATAACCAATGTTTGTGAGTGATAGTGGGAGTTAGTGGGATGAATATTTTATTGATGAGTGTAGAGAATTTGCTATTTTAGGAAAGTGGACTAATATTGTGGGACAGACGAAAAAGTAAATGTGGACAATTTACTTGGGACGGAGGGAGTATTTTATAACTACTAATAGGTAAAATTATTTTTATTTAAATAATCTTTATCACTTTTGTTAATAACTTTATGATAGTATTAACAAATTTTCTATCATTCAAATTGAACCACTATTTAATATTGTAACTCAATTAAAAAAAAAATCACAACTATTTATAAATTAACGATCTACTATGTAAGTTAAATATATTTATTTAAAAAGAATTGCCACAACTTATTTTAAAATTGTTTTTTCAGGTCATATATTAAAGTGCATTATAAATAAGAACTAGTTTTCTGTCGGTGGATATTAAAATAAATTATATCCATAATAATTTTTATAGTGCATGTTCGTGTAATATATTATATTTCTTGAGTTTCATATTGCACATGTTATAACTTGATATAATTGGGCTGAAGACCCAAGGTCTGGATAATTTACTAAGTTAATACAAGTCTCCTTACGATTTATACACAGTGCGTGGCACCTCCGTCCTCCAATCAGCTGTGGCACTCACTCGCCTAGGAACTCCTTCTAGACTTAGTCTTCAGGTTGAAGTGGGGATGCACCCCGCAGCCTCCTTCCTGGTGAGTGGATGTTTACTAATTCTTCCCAGAATGGTTGGATGTTTAGAGGTTCTCCCAAAACACAAGTGGCTGGCACACGCCCGTGAGAATCAAAATCCCAACCTAGGAAACTGACTGTTGTGAAGATATCTCAGAAAGATATAGTCACCAAGAAGAGCCTCGACTCAAAGCTTCAACCTCGTGCTAGGAGAAGATAGCACGGTGGATAACTCGAGTCCGATACTCAAATCTCGTGTTTACAACACGAAAAAACTCTGAGAGAGTTTTGTGGGAGAAATGATCTGAATAAAAAAAAATGAAACATTAAAATATATCAGAAATGCTCACCTATCTACCGTGGACAAGTGTTTATGTATCCACCAATGATGCGATAGCATAACATTGGTGATAACAATAATTAACATTGACCTCGCCATCAATATTATATTGACACATCAGCTCGTGGATAAATTGAAATTTGCTCACGGTGGGTAAGATAGTATTTCTATATAAAAAAAGTATATATATATATAAAAGCATAATATATATAATAATAAAATAAAATATATTTAAGCATGCTATATATTGCTAAAAAGCATATGATTATCAACCAATTTTATGTGAAATCACTAATGAATGATGCAAATTAATTCATATTTAATTTAAGTATATAGCAATGATTCACACTTACCATCCAAAATATTTTTAATTTTTTTCTATCAACGTTATTAACATAGGGAAAACTATTAAAAATACCCTATAGTATTGGTCAACTATGAAAAATACCCTAATGTTTGTTTTTCCTTGAATTATACCCTAAAGTTTCATTTTGCCCACTAAAAATACCCTTTATTATGAAATATATCCTAAAGTTTCTCATATCATTGAATTATACCCTAATGTTTGCTTCTGTCAATTAAAAATACCCTACGTCCCTAACGGTGTTAAAATTTTAATACAATATATGCCACATATATACCAAAGAAATGGAAATGTCACATATTATTTAAATTATGATTCATAAAAGTTTTAACATCAAATCAAATATTAGTAGGGATGTCAATTTAGTCTGAAACTCGCGGGTTGGCCCGATTAACCCAAGCTAAATTACGGGTTATGGTCAAAATATTTTAGCCCAAAAAAAAAATAGCCCGAATAATCTTAGACCAAATAACCCGAAGCCCGAAACTCGATGGGTTGGCCCGATTAACCCGGTTACTTTTTTATTAATATATCTATCATAATTATAGTACTAAAATCTACTTTTGATATATAAGATCATATATATTAATTAAATTTTAAGTTATATAATTGTATTTAGTTCAAATAGTATTTAATACATAGTTAAGTTTATTTACTTACGAATTTAAAATATATTTAAATATTGCTAAAATTAAAAATTATATATTTTAATAGTTAAATTAACCATTATACTAAGAGTTTGTGATGTGTTTTGTATTTTTTATAAGAGAAAATTAATATTTTGTTTATTTTTTTTATTAAAATATTAAAAAAGTGAAAAGATATTAAAAATAAAAAATACTCTCTCCGTCCCATTTTAATAGGCCCCTTTCTTTTCGGCACGGAAATTAAGAGTTGTGAGTGTAGAATGAGTTAGTGGAATGAATATTTTATTGTTGTCTGTGAAAAAGTTGCTATTTTTGGAAATGGGCCAATTTAATTGGGACGCCAAATTCGGTAAGTGGGCCTATTCTAGCGGGACGGAGGGAGTAATTAATAAATTCATTGGCCCGACGGGCTAGCTCGAAAACCGACGGGTTAGGGTTAGGGTTAGGGTCAACATTTTTTAGCCCGAAAAAATTTCAGCCCGATTTGACCTGGATCGATTAACCCGCAGCCCGATAGGACTGACCCGAAATCCGACGGGTTAGCCTGATGGACATCCCTAAATATTATGGTATAATTCAATGATAAAGAAAATATTGGGGTATTTTTTATAGTTTAGGGTATTTTTAATTGACAAAATGAAACATTAGGGTATAATTCAAGGAATGAAAAATAATAGGATATTTTTCATAGTTGACCAATAGTTTAGGGTATTTTTCATAGTTTTTCATTAACATATTGCATTATAATTTGTTATTTATAATTGTATACATACAATTACATTTATGCATCTGTTATAAAGCCCATTGGGCCTAGACTTCCTTTAGATTCCTGCTGGGCCACATATTTATTGATCGAACCAAATTGAATTTAATAATATTTTATTTAAGTTTGATACGCTTACATTAAGTCGAATTTAAAGTTTTTTTTTTATCAAATACTTCAGAATTCACATTTAATCGAGCTTAACCGAAATCTTTAAATTGAGTTTTGTATTTAAAATAACTATTATTTTATAAAAGGAAAAAGTTATTTTATTTTATCAACATTAGATTTGAACTCAAATTCAAATTTTCATCGTAATAATAAAAATTTATCATATTTATACCCTTAAATTATAAAAATATAAATTTTACAAAAATCAAGACTTATATATTTAAGTTCATTTACTGCCCTATAAATACTTGTCAAATGTCATTCTCCTAGTCCACAAAATTTACATTCGACGAGTAAAAATCTATTAAACGATACATATTCAAATTTACTTTTCATTTTGCACCTATTTATAGACATATATAAATTCGGTATAAACAAAAGAATCGTTTATCATCCAAGAAAAAGAATATGGTGATTCATAATATTCTTACTTAAGTTCTTAAATTTTAAGTTTTTATTTACTTTGACTGGATGAATTAATTTATTGATATTAAGTCCTAATTTAATTTATTAATTGACTATATTATTAATCATTCCGTTTATTGTTACAAATAATTTATCTTGAATCCACATTATTTTTGGCTGAATCAATTATGTTTTGTGTGGAACAATATTAAATTAGATATGATAGAATTTATAGAAGTTTTATTATAGTTGTAAAACTAACTAGGTATTAGTTAGACATACAAAATCGATTAACTTATTTTTACTTTTTAACTATTTCAAATACATAAATATTAATAAATAAAAATAAAATTATAAATTATAATGTTAAGAAGATGATTGCTTCCTAATAAATCGTCGAGCCGAGATCAGACGAGTAAGGAAATTTCTTACTCGAGAAATAGTGTATTCATCACTACATCTCACTCAAAGGGCGACCATGGAATCTAAATGTCAATGGGAGCAGATGCAAAAGGAGAAACAACAAAGGGGAAGAAGAACGTAAGAGGAGAGAAGAAGCAAAAAATCAAAGGAGACAAAGGGAGCTGAATTCTATACTTGAGCTGGCTAGAAATATCGAGGCCTTTCAGAAGAGGTAGATGACTAGTCTTGATTTCTAACAGTTCAGTTTCATTCAAGACTATGGTTCTCACTATCTCATATATGAAAACTGATAATAACTGTTGACATTCACAATTATTTTAATTATTATTATTTACGCCCTAAATTTTTTTAATCGATAAATATCTCTCCCTAATTTAGGGGAAAGATTTATCGGGCAGGCTGAGTAGTCAAGATTTCAGTTGTCAAGTATTAGCTTTATTACAATATATTTGTAAACTCGACAAACTGACTTATCTACCAACTTATTATTGGTTTTGACAACATCAAAAAGAAGGAAATTGTCAGACTTGGGATCTTAGCCATCGGTTGGGTCATCGTGAAGAAAAAACAAACAAGACTCAAGCAACGAACTGGCGAACTGACGACCACTTCAACTTGAGGCAAACCACTTAGATAAATTGGTTGATATCACCAATTGGGACAGTCGCTAGTTTATCAAGTCTAGTTTCATCCAAGGTTGTAGAATACGCTAGGCGCTAGTCAGGCGGTCGGGTAGGGCCTAGCGCCTAGACGGTCAACCTGTTTATATATATATGTATCAAAAGTCTCATTGTTCAAATAACCTCAAATAAGCTAATACAAGTTTCAAATAAAGTACACAACATGTCATTGTTCAAATAATCCCAAATAAGTAAAAATACATAATATCAAATGAAAGAACATAACAACAACAATCTTTAATACATCCTCCGTCTCACTTGAATTGTCAGACTTACCAAATCGGGCGTTCCAACCGAATTGTCACATTTCCAAAAATGGTAACTTTTTCTCAATCAACAATAAAATATTAATCCTACTAACTCATTCTACACTCAATACTCTTAATTTTTGTGCTGAAAAGAAATGTGACTATTGTAATGGGACGGAGGGAGTATTACTCAAGCATGCTCATCTCCCAATGCATGCCCTTCATCTAACTCATCTCCAATCTCATTCTCCTCAATGCCCACGTCATCATACTCAAACTCAAAATCATCATCATATAAATCTCTTATTTTTCGATACTTCAAAACTCTGGGCTCATTTTCTCCTTCACTACCCTCATCATCAATCTATTCACTATCCACTATTGGGCATTAAATTAATCATCAAATACTAAAACATTAATATCACTTTTCTCTTTCTCCCTCTTTTGTTTACTCAACAATCTTGCATTAAATTGAACAAACACAATATTGTTGAGTAGAGTTGCACCTAGTCTATTTCTCTTTTTTATATGTACCTATAAAACATAATTTAAGAAGTATTCATATTAAAAGTATAAACTGAGTAAAACAATCGCAATTTTAGAGGTAAGAATGCTAACCCCTTTAAATGCGCTCCAATTTCTTTCACAACCCGATGGACTAATTGTTAATGAAATGATTCTCATAGCTAGCCTTTTTAAATTTGGGATTATAGCACCAAAAGCTGACCACGAAACCATTATATAAATAAAATCAAGCAATTAATAGATTTGGTAAAACTATGATAAAGTGTAACGAAAATACAGAAATCAATTTAGAGAAATACCTGGATTAAAGATAGCATCATTTGAAGAGCACGCTCTCACTGCAATTGATTTTCCAAAGGTGGATGATTTTTCCTTATAAAAGGGGAAGCTCATTCATTAGAATTTTATTTTGCAAATCAACATCTCCTGGAAACATAATATCAAAACAATCAATCACAGCAAGATAAACATTCGTGTCCAAATGAAGGAGAGGGTCTTTGAAATGATAATATGGATTCAATCCATAACCCATCAAATATAAAGGACTATCAAGCATATCTTTCATCTTTTCATCAATAACCTGAATGATTGACTCTTATTTTCTTGAATATTATTTAGAGCAATTTTGATTTCCTCTTTAGCCTTGAGAAGCTCACCATACACAAAACCTATTGAAGGTATTCTATCACAATCAGCAATTCTAAGCACCTTAACTAAAGATGTGAAAATTTGCAAACAAAAAGACACACCAGTCCAAAACCCCATATTCATTATTGTTGTGTTAGCAGTTGTTCCTTTCACACTATTTGAGAATTTGCATGTGTCTCATTCAGTGCTTCCAAACATTGTCTCCAATTCAGTTTTTTTCTCATTCAAGATTTGTAAAGTCAAAAATGCTAAAGAAAATCGTGTCACCCTATGCCTCACAATGTCCTTTTTTTTTTAATGTGCTCGCATCATTGCTAGAACCTTACAGAAAAATAGTTAATTCCTTTGCTTGATGATTGGTCTTCTTGAACTTTGATTATTTGGCAATTGCTTCAAGCATAAGATCTATTGTATGAGCAGCACATGAAGTACATAAAATCTTTGGCTTATTTTCTTTCAGCAATTTTGCAGCACTTATATTGTTTGATGCATTGTCAGTGACAATTTGAACGACATTTTCTGCACCAACTTACTCAATGCATTGATCAACATACTCAAATATAACTTCACTTGTATGTGCAATCTCTGAAAAATCTTTATAAGACAGGAAAACAATGCCCAAACGAGAATTGACACACAAGCTCATGATGTTCCTTCTTCTATCACTCCAAGCATCAATCATAATTGAGCATCCATTTATTTTCCACTATTCTTCATGTGTCTTTAATAATTATGTAGTTCTATCCACTTCTATCTTCAAGAACGATACAATCATCTCATATCCGGTTGGAGGCACAAATCCTGGTCCAAATTGACCAACCACCTCCATCATCAACTTGAAGCTGTCTATCTCTATCGAGTTAAATAAAATGACAACTTAATGAACCCGTATACAAACGAATTCTTTCATAGACTCGGTTCTCTGCTTTAAAATTGCATTGTTGATATTGTCATCACACATCTTGCTCTTTCCAGAACCCAAAGATGACTCATGATTTATAACATTTGTAAACTTATCCATAAGGCCAAGAACACGTGGTGATTTCATGGATCCAAGAGATTCTTGAAATTCATCGACAATATTATCTTCTTCTTGAGAATTATTGTGAATATTCACTTGTGATCTCAACTCTTGTGCTTCATCTTGCTTCTTTCTTCCCTTAAATTTTGCTTCATTTATTGCATTTCTGCAAATAATTTGATCTTCTTCTGGAGCTTTTGTGCATGGACCAACATTTCCATATATGTTCTCAATATGCTTTTTAATTCTATTAACTCCTCCACTTATATTCTTCCCACACTTAATGCATTTAACTTTACCCATATTTCTTCCATAAACCAAAATACCATGATTTCATTCAACATCTTTTGAGTTTCTTTTAAGAACCGAATGAGAATTGGAAGCTTGAACACACTATCAGAGGCTCCACTCGCACTTGCCATTTTGAAGGTTGTACTAAAGAAACAATAAGAAAAAAAATACCAAGATTGTAGATAAACATTGAGACATAATTCAGGAAGTAGCAGAGCTGTAGCAAATTAAAATACTCTAGACATAAAAGAAGAGAAATAAAAATTTGAGAACCAAAAAAAAAAGAAGAGAAAAATGGTTTGTCATTTCTAAATTATAACACAATCAATTCATAAATTAAATGAAAAAAAGTACAACAACACTACAATACAATTAAACACTTCAAGAAATTGTAACACCCCGTGTACTATTAATCTTGTGTAATGATTCGAGTTATATAAGATGGTTTATGTTCCAAATGTTGGTGTATTCGTTTCTTGAATACAATTGAGATCTATGATTATCATGAAGTTGAGAAGTAAATAATTAAGGAGAAACTATGGTTAAGATTGAAATTTGGCAAGATGATTGTGAATGATATGATTTAAGTATGAACTAGGTGGATTAAGGAATATGGAATTAAGACTATACACATAAATATGTGTATAATGAAATTAATAGAGGAACTATATTGTATATGAGGAATCATATCATATCATTTATACCTTAAATTATGAAGGAGGTATAAATAGAGGAGGAATATCATAACATAAGCTTTTTCACCTTATGTTATAACTTTAGAGAGAGAGAGAGAGTAGAGTGAGAAGCTCTCCCTTCCCAAACCCAAACCCGTCGCCCCTCTGTCCGACGAATTTCCGGCCACCACCGGCAACCAACCGGCAAACAACCACCACCATTCGATAGCTCTCGCTCTAAGCTTCAATTTGACTACTGGTGGGTCTCGAGAGGTCAGGTAGAGAGGAAGTTATCGCCGTTGAAAGATAGGTGAGAATTATGTTGAGATTTAGTAAATTAATTCCTCACATATTTTATTTCCGGCCGAATTCCGACCTTTTGACCGTGGATTTGTGTTCCTGATGTCTTAGAGAGTGTTCGCACGTCAAGAACGAAGCATTTGGACGCCGGAAAATCCCTAGCGCCGCCGTGAAAGGAGGAACTCCGGCGAGGTAGTTCACGTCCTTATCTTTCGTTGTATTTCGGAGTTTCAGGGCCATATTCGTGTTCCTCATGGTCTGGGGAGCCCGAATATGCAATTGCATGTTTGATCGGCCGGCGGAACCGCGAGATTTCGCGAGTTGCAGGTTCAGCTCCGGCGAAACCCGCGAAGGGGATGACTCCTGTCGATCGACAGGAATTGTGTCGATCGACAGGAGGGGGTCGATCAAGGGCATAAGTCGATCAGGTTTCGTCGATCGACAGGAATACTGTCGATCGACAGAGACTGGTCTACAAGGAAATCATATCGAGCTACTTCTGTCGATCGACAGAAGTCGTGTCGATCGATAGAAATGCCCACTCGAAGAAGATATCGACACATCTCTGACGATCGACACAACCCATTTCGATGTCGATCGACAGAGATGGGTCGACAGAGATTTGTTCGACCAAGGTGTGTCGATCGTATTGAAGCATGTCGACTGAGTTGTGTCGACCGACACTAACCTCTGTCGGTCGATATAGAAGTCATCATGTTATAAGTGGTCATTCCATTTCAGTTCTTTCGAGTTCTATTTATTTGCGAATAAGAGGTATCATCCTAGATATATTATTGACTCGAGAACCCTACTTGATTGTAGGAAATTGAACGAGGATCCTTGAGCTCATTCAAGTTAAAGACATCTAGCCAAAAGCCGAGAACGAGGTGGGGAACTATTTCAGTATAAAATCAAACATGTGCTTTTCTTTTCAAAATGTGTTAAAATGTTTTGATTTAAATGAGACTGCTATGCATGTTTTGTGCTATTATATCTGTCCTCTGCTAATTAATTATTAACAGAGAGATAACACTAATAAGACAAGAACCATGTACCCTCCGTACATGCGCTACTCTTATTAGCAATAAGAATGATATGATGGGTGAAATGGCATGCGACCTTAAACCCGAAAGGAAGATATGATGGGTGAAATGGTATGCGACCTTAAACCCAAAAGAAATATATGATGGGTGAAATGGTGTGCGACCTTAAACCCTATGAGGAAGTGAATGATGAATATAATACGATCGGATCTCGAAGAACAAACCGAGATTTGTGCACTTAGATGATTGTAGGTTGAATGTTAAATCATTCCTTACGAATCATCGTAACTTGGAAGTAGGCCAGCTTCCAGTTACAACACCGAAACAGATATAATAACATAGCACCTAAAATAAAACGTTTTAGATAGCATGGATCTTTTCAACAAAACCCCATGTCTATCTGTGTGAGTTGCATAGCATGTTTCTTACTTAAAGTATGTTTTCGGCATGTTTCTCACTGGGTACGAAAGTACTCAGCCCTCGCGTTATTTCTAACACGTGCAGGTTAGCGGCACGGATGGGAGTAGCAAGGTGTAAGCAGGCGAAATAAATGTTTGTATTTGAAGAAATAAGAGATCCTGTAACATGTATCTTCATATACATGTCACCACCACGCTACACACACGCTGCTACACTCTCTGAACTTTCCTTCCCTTGAATTATGTATCTTCTGAATAATGTTATTTAAATCTTGACTCGAAGTACTTATGTTGAATACTTTTATATTTTAATTAAGATAAAGTCTTCCGCTTATTATTTCTTGAAGTGTGTTTGACAAAACCTGAAACATCAATGTAACGTGGCCCCAAATTGGGAAGGTCAGTTGGGGGCGTTACAGAAATTAAAGTAGACAAACAAAAATAAGAGAAAAATGGGTTGTTATTTCTAAACATACGATCGAACAGAGAACTAGCTAACAAGACAAGAACATGAGTTTTTGTTTAATATTCATACAATAAATAAAAGCTTGTGGTATGTAATGAATTTCAAAAAAAATATAATGCAAAGAGGGAACTTACAATTTACAATTGATGAATGGAGATAAATGGACGGCTCAGGAACATGCGAGAAGTGCGCAGCACGTCGTGAACAGAGGCGAGGGACGAAGGCAAGATGGTAGAAGACGTGCGATGGGAACAGAGCTGCGAGTCTGCAATGGGCTGGGAGTTTGGGACCTACGGAGAAGGGACTAACCCTGAACAACACAAGAACACGCGAGGAAGAGAGTCGTACGCTGAGAACAACGTGGAGGAACGACAACAACATAGTGGAAGGCGGTGCGCCGGGAAGAGAGTTGCCATCCTGAGACAGTAGGGAGCAGCGAAAAAGGCCAAAAGGGAGGCGCAGCCGAGCAGCAGGGTACAAAGGAGGAATTAGGGATTGGAAAATTGAAATAAAAATCCTAATTTTCAATTTTATGTTTTTAACTTTTTTTTAACGACATTTAGGTTTTTTTATATGAGTGACGACTTTACAACAAACGAATTATGTATTGGAAAGAAATTAGAGATTAGTTTTTTTTTAAAAAAAATTGCACAATATCGTACACACGTCGTACAACCCGTACAGAATAGCCGAATAGACCGTCTAGATGTTGTACAGTAACCGTACAATTTTCAGAACGTATAATAGAGACATACAGGGGGTATTCGGGATGGTTGGCGGCTGCCTAGCGTATAGACGGCGTTTAGGCGGCCGTTTAGGCCGTATTTTACAACACTAGTTTCATCTCATGAATAGAAACAAAGATGACACGCCAGATGAATCACAAGAGCCAGACTTAGAAAAGAAGATTCCTTAAAGTCCCAAGTTCAAACTTTTAGTTTAGTATTCATCAGACCGGCGAGCCGTTCTGACACAAATAGGATGTAAACTCTCTATGTTAGGAAATGACGGAGCAGGTGCAACATAACAAAAAAAGCATCTTGTCTCCATCAAATTAGAGACCCAATGGATATTCAAAATCTGAATTGTCTCTAAACGACTCTTTCGCCAAACATTTCTCTGCTTCGTCTATAAATAGTCCAAAACAATCTCAGATGAAAGGTTAAGGTTACAAAAACAAACCTGCGCTTGAGTTAGAGTGAACTGATCAATCCACGTTGTAACCGCAATCTCTTAACAGAGACTCCAGAGTTCATTTCCCTGTTAGAGGCTATTTTCAATAACTTACCATATTCCAACTCCGGTCACAAGATTCTCAGCTTGAGTTTTTCTTTTGGTGCTCTTTCTATCCTAGAAAGATCATAACAGTTGCAGCTATGTCCAAGTTGTGACTATCACGGACATCTGTCACAAGTTCGAAGAGTTCCGAGAATAACTTAAAAGCTCCTAACTTTCGGAGAAAAAGGCTGCGTGGTGTGCCCACACTCCCGATCTGAGTGCCAAAGGAGAAGGAGACCCTAGGTGAATGAGCAAGTGGACTGGTAGACATTAGCATTCATCAGCTAGCGATAGATCGTGAAGACATATTGTAATCCTAAGGCTAGTATATTCGGGGCTACTGCGTGAAGAGATGACATAGGACAGTTGTCCGAACCTCTATAAGTTATTGCGTTATTTACTGTTTTATTTAATTTTGCACGAATTTTAAACCTTACAATTTATCGTGTTGGAATATAACCGAACTTGTTAATAACCAGACTCGCAGACTAACTAGCTTTTCAGAGAACCAAACTGGTTGATAACCACCAGTTTATAATTTGCACGAACTCGCTTTTAATCTTTTGTTGCACATATATCTATTTAACTCTGTTGTCGACACCAACAATATACTCCCTCTGTCCCGCCAGATTAGTCCATATTTCTATTTTGGTCCGTCCCACCAGATTAGTCCACTTTCCTAAAATGGAAAAAAATCTCCTCACATCAATAAAATATTAATTCCACTACACTCACAAACATTGGTTTTTGTGCCGAAACCTAACTGGACTAATCTAATGGGACGGAGGGAATATTAAAGATCTTGAGAGAAATTGATAATATTCCTGTACAACATGTATTATATGATGATATGAACAAAACTTTGTTTGGCATAAATTATTAATACCCAGAATAAAATTATGTATAAAAAAAACAAGTGATAGCTGTTGATGGGCATGGTAGCAACATTCCCAAAACTATAGTCGAACCAGCTACAATCTTCTCATTCTTTATTTTTTTATATTAAAATTCTATATAAAAAAAAAGATACTTTAAACTTGGAACATCATGCATTCCACTTATCGAATAAGGCAATATATAATAGTTTCAGTAGTTAATTGAATGATTGTATTAATATAAATAAATCCCTCAATAATCCGAGTAAATAAATATAATTGATATCTAATTGATAAAAATATTAATCTACAATTATTTCTGGTACGTTGTTTACGGATGGAATATAGATCGCTAATTAGTTTTTAGTTTATTTTATATTTTTATTGCTCTCGAATCATGATAAAGCAAATTATCACTTCAATTGAAATAATGTGTCTAAAAAATTAATAATGCTGCATGTTTCATGATGATTAAAAATAAAATGAACTATTGAATGATTTTTAGGTTGGGGGCTGATCCCCTATCATTTAATAATTATTTTTATTAAAATTAATAACAGGTCAACTTCATAAACATATTAATGATTGTAAAATCAAATTAACGTATAAAAAAGTAAAAAATCATAAAGAAATAAAATTAAATGCTACTGCTGTCAAATGATGAAAGTGTCTTTGTTTGTGATTGTGATTAAAAAATTTTGATATGTGGATTTTAAATTGATTAATGCATTCTATATTAAGTAAAAAGTATGGATATAATGAGCGATTAGTGATATACACCCGAATAAGAGAAATTTCGAAGCTATACAAATATATGATTATATAATAAAGAAGAGCTTTAAAGATTTAATATGTGCTATTTATATTAAGGCAAAAACTTACGTTAGGCAGGCCTAAACGGTTTAGGCGGGTTTTATCCTACCCAAATGGGTTGACCCATCCCAAATAGGGTTTATTAATCCCAATTAGGGTATATTATATGGGTTTGGGATTGGGTTAATGGATAAAACCCGCCTAAATCGTTTAGGCCTGCCTAACCCAAGACCTTCCCTTATATTAATATAGGGTAATTCTAAGCACAGCCTCATTCACATTTTAAAAAATATATATTACTATTTTACTCTTTTTAAAATATAATTATATTTTCTGAACATAGCCACAAATTGAGTAATTCTAAATACAGCCATAATTTCTCAATATAGCCTATTAATTATTATAAAATATAAATATAAATGAAAATTATTATTTTAACCTCAAGTTTTAAAATCTACTATTTTTTAATTATTTTTATAAAAATAAAAATATTAATGAAAATTATTCAATTTTTAAAATCTACCAAAATAAAAAAAATGAATTGATGGAGGTTATGAATATAATGAATCTTGAATTGATGGAGGTTATGAATATTAATTTGTAAACTGTTTGTCGAATGATGAGAGAATTATTTTATTCCTTTTCTTTTAAATTGTGGCTGTTAATTAGTGGGGCTATGCTAATCAATGCAATTCATTTTTATTTTTATTTTTGGGAAAATAGGGAAATATATCCCACTCTTTTACATATTAGGGGATTTTATCTCACTCTTTTGCTGTTAAGGAATTATATCCCACACTTTCATTCTGTTAGGGAATTTTGTCCCATGTCGCTGACTAAGCCGTTAAGTGCCACGTGGCATTGATGTGGCGCTGACTTACTGCCACATATTTGCCACGTGGCATTTTAAATTATTTTTTTAATATTAATTTAATTTTTTTAAAATTTTTAATTTCATAATTAATATATATTTTTTATATATTTCGTTTTTTATAATATTTTAATAATAATAAGATATATAAAAATAATAATACTTTAAATAAATATAAAAATATTATTGAAAAAAATAAGTATTAATTATTTAATTATGATATATTAAAAAACCTAATTCTCATTAAAATTGAAAATTAATATTAATGAAAGTATATACAAAACTAATAAATATTTTTGAGCAAGTGTTAGCTATAGAAAAAATTATTGATGATAAAACTAAACAAATTAGTTCTAGGCATTGAATGATTATTTTACTTTATTTTTCATATATTATAATGTAATATTAAATGTATTTTCATTTTTATTCATTTTTTTAATAATATTTTAATTTTTAAGAAAAATAATTAATATTTAGATACGCTATATATATATATATATATATATATATATATATATA